>OZ025251.1:33135404-33271431 GCA_964019135.1 Arenicola marina | reverse complement strand
AAGAGAGACGTGAGAGAGAGAGGTGCAAATAGGTCTTGCTAGAGAAAGATTAACTAGCAGTGAACTGTCTCATCGAGATTCGTTCCATGCCTGAGAGCGTGGTCCTCCATTTTACCGCGGCTTCACGGGTCTGCCTGAAGGGTGGGGTGGGGATGGGGGGCTCTGCCGTACCAATGGGGAGCGGGGGTGTAGGGGGAAGGGGGGCAACGTTCTCCCGTACCAGTGAGACGACAATGCGGGTGTGAGGGGGGGCTCCGTTCTACCGCCCCGCCCCATAGGGGCTCTGTTTTCCAAGTACCGATGGGGGGGGGGGGGGCTAGGGGCAGGGGGTGGCGGGAGGGGTAGGGGGGGGCTCTGTTTCACCGTATCGATGGGGGCGGGGCCAGGGGGCAGCGGGGAGGCGGGGGGGGGGCTATTTTTCACCGTACCGATGGACGAACACAAGGAATCGATTGGACGACCACTGCATGGGGCAACCAACGGGGTCCGAAGCCAATCTCATGGGGACTGGTCTGGTTCCATTGTCTTGACCTTGGAGTCAGGCAACGAGTCTCATATTCCCGTTCCCGTCACCCGCCCTAAATTATGGGCGGCTTGACCCAGCTTCTTGATACTTTAATCCATTTGCGCCTTTCCTCCCACAGTCGAGAGGCAATGCCTGGAGCAGTTGCATAGTAGGAAAAACATAGGTACTCTAAATGCAGTATTTGTTCACCCTACACCCTATTTCTAAAGATATTAGGAGAACAAACTGAGCAAACCTTCGGCCTTTAAAAAAGATGTGTAAATCGCGCAATCTGTAATGACAAATGCAATCGGAGCATGTATCTGTTATGCTGTATTGGTATGAGGGTGCACTTTGGATATTTGCCTGTGTGCATTTGTTCTCCACCGAGTGTTTATTCTAACGTTTGTTTCGGAGGTTTCCGGGTCATTTTCATCGTCATCAGCTGTCACTGCGTAAACACCCGTAACGTTGCGTCAAGCATGATGAATGCGTCGATTCCGCATCGCTCTTCCGCGCACATGCGTCAGACGCTGAGTCGTTACGTCGACTGTGACGTCATTTCCGGTTGTTCTTACCCCTTTAAGCCAAGTGATTATGCGGCCGTGGTTAACCAGACGGCTCATCTGCTGGACTGTCAGCGTGGGACTGCGCTGGGTGGCGACTGTAGGGGGCTGCAGGGGACGTGAGGGTGGGGGGGGGGCAGGGGCGGGGAGGGATGGGATGGGAGAGGCGATAGAGGATTCGGCGGATCAATGGGTAAAGTACGTAGTGTATTAATTAGAAGAGGCGGACGCGAGGGGGCCATGGGGGAATTAATGTACACTTCATCCCGCCAACTATTGCCTTGAAATCGTTCCCCACCCCGCGAGGCACGTGGGGGGAGGGGAGAGGAGGGGGGGGGGGGGCAATGATAGGCCAAAGGGACAGGGGGGGCGGGGGTTATGGTCAAGCATGGCATTGGGTTATGGGTGGTGGCAGGGAGGAGGGGGGCAAGGTCATCAACTCCTCTTCACCAACGCACAATACTGATTTTATTGTCTGTTGTATATAGCTTATAACGTTGACCGTGCTGGTCAAAATTCATTAGCGGTTTGAGTAGTTTCCCCTTTATCTGACTCCCAGCCATTCCAAGCCATGGTGACTCAGTCTCCACCCCACCCCCGATCAGAATGCCCCCCTCCCCCCCAGCATCCCTCTCTCCCTTGGGTATGCCTCCGCTGTAGATTCCAACCCGGTGTCCCCGCATCTGCACGGTCCATAGACTGCATAAGCCCCATTAAGGTATCGATCAGATACTGCTGCCTCGGTGTGTGTACACGTGGGATCATCTCGGACAGTGTCAACATGGCCCAATACCGCCGGGATTTTTCTTCGGCTCATTCAGAGTTATTAGGCAATGATGGCAGCTCATAAAACAGATCAGTTGTCTCCCATTCTGCTTTCGCGGTATGTGTAGTGATGACCTCGCTTATGAAAATTCGAAGTGAGATTATGTTTAGAAACGGGACCGAAATACACTTGCATTTGCATATCGAGCTCTTTCCCGCCTAAAGAGGTCAAAATACAAATAAGAATCACTCCTTGAATCATCCAAAATTTCTTTGGCTGTATTCCACGTATGCCAGGCTGCCAGATCTCTTTGCAGTCTCTTTGCCTTGCCCGTGATATCAATTTGCCACAAGTTTTCAACTCAGTGGTAGGAACGTCATCAGAATGAAACAATCGAATTTCCTGCAAATTGGGATATATATGTCGCCTGGGCTTAGTTTTGGCGAGAAAGAGCTCGATATGCAACTTTAAAGCTATTTAAACAGATTACCCTGCCCATCGAAAAACGTCTGATACGAGACTGAAAGGAAAAGTCGTGATTTATACAACTGCAACTGTTCGTAGCAAACTTAGCAGAAAAGCATACCGTTGACACTGAAGGACAATCATAACATTGGATGACGAGAAAGTTCAAGCAAACTTCCTCATACACTGTTTACTGCCGTTCAAACGGTCCAAGCACCACCTCCTGCACGCGCCGGGCACATTTTCGTCCCTTTGATTTCCAGAGGGCATAGAGAAAAAAGTGTAACGAAAAATGCACCTTTGTACTGTATGGCCACTAATTGGTCAATCAGCCCCACATAACAGCCCAACTTACTTTGCCGCTTTACTACAACGGCAAGGGGGTCACGAATTCGAGGGTTAAACTTTGCATTTTGAGAAAATGTACATACATCCCTTGTATGTCATGCGAGATTCCCTTTTTTGGCTCTACTCTTTCACCGCCCTTATTTGGTGGTCACGTCCTAAACCTTTCCCGACTACCCCCAGTTAACCCATCGTCGTGACGAGGTTTAGATCCCCATCCCACACCCCTCTCGCATGCTTTGTCCATTCCTCATCTCCCATCCCCACCCAACCACCAACCCCTACGTCTTACCTCCACCCCCCCCCCCCCACCCGGTCATCCACCCTTCCTGAGCGACTCTCAGGAGGACGTTGCCTTGCGACGAAATAAAATGAAACTAAATGCCGAAGAAAGGTTGTTGTAGCGAGCGACGTCTGCACGAACGCTGACGGCGTTATAAAGAGAGCATCCAATTTCTGGAGATCACTGATTGTTGAGCGCCCGAGGGAAAGGGACACGTCGCAAACAACTCGCCTGCTTATCTCTTTTTGCGTAAATCCGGCTCATATAATGAGATGAGGCCCTCTATACCTGACTACGGCATGCGCTCAGCCCTCCAACAAGAGAAAAATTTGTTTTTAGTTTTTTTCCAACAATAGCTCTGAAGAATATCCTCTGTTTTTTCACCCAGTTTCTTTGTTGCTGATGAATATTGCGCAATAGGGTTGCGCACGGACCATCGAGTTGTTGTTTCATAAAATAAAATATTGCGTTCGTGGCGTTACGAGCATTTTTGTGATAGTGTGGCTTCCATGCCTCCTTTGCAAGTAGTATATATCGGAGTCCGCCTTCTAGGGCAGGTTGTTTGACAGTTGCTCACGTATTACTCACACAGACATTAAATTTATATCCATGGTAGTTAAGATGATAACGCTTTTTGACTTTATGTTGTTATGTGTAACACCACCGGTGACATCAGAAGAGAAATTATGAAAGCGCGAATACTTTCTTGTGGTTTAGCACTAAATATATTGCTCCACGTATTTCTACTTCGGGACAACACAATAATTAAAAATCAATTTCAATTTCAATTTCAAAAACCGCAGTTACTGGGCGTAAGGTATTGAACTTAAGCATACCATCAGCATCAAACATTTATTGAATATATTAAAAGTAATCGTATATAAATATAAAAGATAAATCAATGCCAGATTGCTTTCGGCGTAGCTACCTACTCCGTTACCACGCAACAAATTGCTCTCCATCAACAACTTTACGAACGTAGAACAAACACGAAAAGAAAGCGGAATTAATGACTGCTAGACATCTTGCGGTCGTGCTGCTTACAATCCGTATCCGTGACGTATCCGTGATGGAATTCCTCCCTTTGTATCTCCGGCGTCAGGGTTCCACATTAACATGCAAGACGGCCAACGAATCCAGCGACATAAAAACGTCGTGGAAACGAGATAAATCGCAGATCTGAGCAGGGATTGGCGTCTACAGAAGAGAGGGAGATTGGGCGGGCGGCAAGGCTGCCACATGAATAAGGACTGAACGCCAATAGGTCCACCCCGGAGAGAAAACAATGGCTCACTTTGATCTCAGAGGCGCGGAAATCCGGGGGAAGCTATAGTATCTCCAATGAAAAAGTCTGGAATTAAATTATTTATATCATTGACATATATCAATGAAATTAGTAGCATTTAGTAATGCTCCCGAGGTTTTGAATGTAGTTCAATGAGTTATTATCGCGGAAGATATGATTATTCTATTAGCCCCTCACACTCTGTTTTAAAATTATAATAACCCATCAATAATAAGATTTTCTCCGTCGAAGCTATACACTATTTATAATATCCCCGCTACAAAGTGTTATTACTTAAAAGTAAGAACCGTCAATACGATAGAAGGAGATAGATATGCGGAGAGTATTGTAAATTTATGAAAAGAAATTGTTTAACTAAACACCGTAAACCCGCACTTTAATCGCTGTCTGTCTTGATTTAGCAATAATACATATCTCTAGGGTATGCCCCTTGTCTGCCTTCGCCTCAAGTCACATGGGAATATAGGTGGAGCGTTAACAACGACAACCAATCGGATGGCAGCTTTGCCCCATGGTGTGGTCACGTGATTCGGGGTGGGCGGGAGGACTTCCGGCAAACGATGGATGGGTGGATCCCGGCTCTCTTTTTGCGGGTATTGCGGGGGCAGGGGGGGGGGGCGGCTAGGGGAGGGGGGTGTACAGGCACCTCTAAATCCGTCTCCTTGTAGGGAACCACGAGTGACTGTCACCCTGTGACGGAGTATACACAATTGTGGCGTGGGTTAGTTCTGTCTCCTTCCCAGGGAAGCCTGGCTGCGTGGTTGGCTGCTGGATGTAGCCGTAGCCGCATAAAGCGATTGCACCCCTGTCTGCTTGTCTGTCCCGTGAGCCACAGCGCCAGCGTGGCAATCGCTGTACCCGCTTAGACCGTCAGGCACATGATGGGAGGCCGCGGTGGCCCAGCGGGCCAGACAGGCCCTATAGTGGGGCCAGCTCCGGGGCCTAGCAGGGGCCGGGTGGTGCTGGAAGTGGTGCCGGGTGGCATGGGGTATGGTGGAGCCGCCAAACAAGGGGTTCTCCCTTTATTGATTTCTCTCCCAGCAGCCAAGTGGTGGTATGCTTGGGGCTGGAAGTCGCCCTGGGTATCTGCTCTACCCCCCCCCCTCACTACCCCCCCTTATGTACCCCAAGCTGCCCCCCCCCTCCGCTTATATGCCACGCTGTACCAGGGTGGGTGGGGTGATGGCTGGATGGCGTGCGTGGTTAGGGTTACTGCATGGGGATCTAAGCTGTGGTGGAGGATGAGAGGGTGGGGGTGGAGGGGTGGGGGATGGGGGGTGGGGGGTGTGGGTCGACCCCTCCACATGGGTGTGGGCTGGGAGTGGCCGCCCACTGGTATCACACCCCTGTCTAGCTGGTCACTGGTCCGTTCTGTGGCCTCAGACTGGCGGTGCGGTGATTCGAGCTACCACGACGCCCCCTGGATCGGCTTAGCGGTCGGACTAGTCACGTGACATAGCTAGATTTACGACTTGTACTAACCTTCTTTAAAAACAACGCTTTACAATTGATACTTGTATAAACCTTGTGTTACAACTGCGTTGTATTCTGTTGGGGGATTTGCCATTGTTGGATGCAATAAGCTAGACAATGTAATAAACACGATGACTGTTACATTTATCACATTGTAATTGAATCATGTTCGACAGAAAGAGACCAGTGGAAAAGGTCTAGAACACAATTACATCCTACTACGCAAATCACCCAGAACGACGTTGTTTTATATATGTTGTATGAAGACAAATCTGTTATTATTGGCGATTCCGACTGTGTGCCAGATCTATAATAGACAGGTGTCCCCATACCTGATATTTCACGAGTGACTCGCCTTCCTGTACTTAATGATAACACGAGATCGTTAACCTTCACTGGTGTAATATAACAAAACCTTCACCGGTTGACGAAGAGAAATGTTTAATAGTAGGGAATTCAATATTCCGATTGCGTAATAAAACTTATAGATATGTTTGACATTGACCCCCTACAGCTTCCGGTGCAGCACGCGGCATGGCTGTGCACGTGGTCGGTCTGGTGGCCATCATTGTCTTCTACCTGCTCATCCTGGTCGTCGGCATCTGGGCGGCACGCAAGTCCAAGTCCACCGGGAGCCATGCCGACAGCGAGGAGGTCATGCTGGCCGGCCGCAACATCGGCCTCGTCGTGGGGGTCTTCACCATGACAGGTGGGTTATCCGTACCAACATCGACCCCTTCGTGGGGGTCTTCACCATGACAGGTGGGTTATCTGTAGTAACATCGACCCCGTCGTGGGGGTTTTCACCATGACGGGTGGATTATCTGTACTAACATCGACCCCGTCGTGGGGGTCTTCACCATGACAGGTGGGTTATCCGTACCAACATCGACCCCTTCGTGGGGGTCTTCACCATGACAGGTGGGTTATCTGTAGTAACATCGACCCCGTCGTGGGGGTTTTCACCATGACGGGTGGATTATCTGTACTAACATCGACCCCGTCGTGGGGGTTTTCACCATGACAGGTGGGTTATCCGTACCAACATCGACCCCTTCGTGGGGGTCTTCACCATGACAGGTGGGTTATCTGTAGTAACATCGACCCCGTCGTGGGGGTTTTCACCATGACGGGTGGATTATCTGTACTAACATCGGCCTCGTCGTGGGGGTCTTCACCATGACAGGTGGGTTATCTGTACTAACATCGGCCTCGTCGTGGGGGTCTTCACCATGACAGGTGGGTTATCTGTACCAACATCGGCCTCGTCGTGGGGGTCTTCACCATGACAGGTGGGTTATCTGTACCAACCTCGGCCTCGTCATGGGGGTCTTCACCATGACAGGTGGGTTATCCGTACCAACATCGACCCCGTCGTGGGGGTCTTCACCATGACAGGTGGGTTATCTGTAGTAACATCGACCCCGTCGTGGGGGTTTTCACCATGACGGGTGGATTATCTGTACTAACATCGACCCCGTCGTGGGGGTTTTCACCATGACAGGTGGGTTATCTGTACCAAAATCGGCCTCGTCGGGGGAGTCTTCATCGTGACAGGTGGGTTATATGTACCAACATCGGCCACGTCGTGGGGGTCTTCACCATGACAGCTGGGTTATATGTACCAACATCGACCCCGTCATGGGGGTCTTCACCATGACAGGTGGGTTATCTGTACCAACATCGGCCTCGTCATGGGGGTCTTCACCATGACAGGTGTGTTATCTGTACCAACATCGGCCTCGTCGTGGGGGTCTTCACCATGACAGGTGGGTTATCTGTACCAACATCGGCCTCGTCGTGGGGGTCTTCACCATGACAGGTGGGTTATCTGTACCAACCTCGGCCTCGTCATGGGGGTCTTCACCATGACAGGTGGGTTATCTGTACCAACATCGGCCCCGTCATGGGGGTCTTCACCATGACAGGTGGGTTATCTGTACCAACATCGGCCTCGTCGTGGGGGTCTTCACCATGACAGTTGGGTTATCCATTTGCGGTTTGGTAACTATCAACTCTCCTTCGCCCTTGAGGCAGAATATGGCGTGCCTCTGCCAGCCTCTTCAGTACATTGACCCAGCCATTACCATGGAAACGAGCGTCGTCACCCTTTGATGGAGTGGTGGTGGGGGATTGGTGTATGTAGGCAAAATTGTCGTCTAGCTCCACACTTAGGACGAATGGATGGATGTCATCCGTGCGAATCTCCGAAGGGAACGTTTTGGGTCCCGCTTGGAGGTTTGGAATGATTGGAATAGATTCCAAGCCGTACATATTTACCATGATATGTAACCGTAACACAGGTGCCATCAAGTGTCGACCCGGAATGTAAGTAATTGTTTATTTAAGTCACATATGAGGAATACAACTGATAACATTAACAACCGGGTAAGCACAAAATATACCTCCTCACCCAGCCCTACCGGGCTTACAAGTGACTGTGAAATTTATGGTCTTAGGACTGCCGCATATCGGCGAAAAGAAGAAAAAAAAAGGTAACGAAAAAAAAAAAAGTATATATATATATAATAATAATGATAATGGAATACGCATGATGACTTTTAAATCCCCTGACAAATAGTGACAAATAGCGCATCAATGGCTCTCACTTAATACCAGGAATGCCATTTCTAGCGTTAAAATTCATTTCACTCTATAGTTGACTAAGAATGTACATTTGGCGTCATGCCCCATGATGTTCAAGCGAAAATCACCTGTTTGCCATTTTCTGAATGTTGGGGATATATTCCACACATGTTATAATAGTGTTCGTGGTTGAAAAGTGGACAAAAATTAAACCGAAACTGTCATATTTGATGCTATCTCGTTTGAGTATGGAATAAATCAGCATACGGCATATATAATACGTATTCATTCTGGGAGCAATTAATTAAGGCCCAGCCATGTCTTTATTTATAAATACAAAACGAGAGGTACTGCTTTGTAATATAAATGCAGCTGCGGTATTTGTTAATTAAGATCGACAAGAGCGATCACTGTAGGACGACAATAACAGCTAACATGAGATACATAGAAGTAGTCGAGACCCGGTAGATACAGCAAGCTTTAATCATTGCTATATCTTTTCAAGGCGTTGTTTTTATAGGATTAACGGTTGTAAACATAGTGCCAAAAAAAAAGTTTCAAAAACGAAAAACATTCTTTTTACTTTAATGTTTAACATGGTCTAGGGGGCGGATATTCATTTGTTGCCGGACAAAAAGGTTCGCTCCCTTTTATGGCACAGAGCGGCGAGTTCCAAACAGAATCGGGGGCAAAACTTGACTCATACGTCACGCAAAGGATTATTTTTGTGGCGGTGAACTAGTGAAGTAGTCTGGTTGGTCTATTGCAATTTGTTACTGCGCCTACCCCCTGGGAAGGTGCAAACTGAATGGCGTTAAACGCGCCCGACCATTTGCTCGGAGCGAGGATGGGATTATTTTTTTAAGCATTAATAAACCCAGATCATGTTGCTTGTTGGTTGCCGCCTGCGCCATATTTACCGAGAGACCGGTAATCAGTCGACTTGGGCGGCGAACCGACACTGCTTTAGAACGGCGGTGTTCCGCCGGAACCCACGTGATCGATGAAGGTGGTACTACTTGATCGGGCAGGCGGCTGGCGGGGGTGAGAGAAGGAGAGGGGTGGAGGGAAGGGGCGGGGGCAGGATACGTACGCCAACATCCTAGCAACCCTTCCACTGGGGGAGAATGTACAAATAGACCAAGACACTGACCATGGACAGCGTCGGATTGGAGTGGGGGGGGGTGGAGGTGGCGCCAAAGGGCAACGCATGAACTTCAAACCCGCCACCTCTGGTGACCGGTTTACTTTTTTCCTCAGCTTCCTTTGCTCTCCTTGCCTAGCAACGGACAATCTTGGGAATCCTGCCATGCTCCCTGTCTGGTCTGTACCAGACTACTGGATGAGGCAACATATCCAGGGACGACGTCTGACACAGCCATCATCATTCAAACCTGACTTGGCCGCGTATCCCCACGATCCACCCAACCATCCACTCGTATTTTATCACCGACTTATTTTTCTGTCATTCTTGTCCGCGTTATTCGTTTGTTGTGTTCCACTTCATCTTAATATGTACTTTTCTGTCCCTTTCTTCATTACTTCCTTACGATTGACGACTATGAATAGCAGTTTGTGTTTGAGAAGCGGTTTGGTCCCATTACCCCTTTAAGGCCACCCGTAATTTATAGTCACACAGGGTGGTATAACGGCATAGGCACACATTGGGTTGTGCTATGCTACAACTAGCTGGTTTTATGCTGCAGTTTAGGATGTGATATGCTACAGCCGGGTAATTATACTACAGATGGTTTGTGATATGCTACATAAGTATTGCTGCATGCTACATCTGGGCTATGATATGCTAAAGATGGGGTGAGACATGCTACAGATGCGTTGTGATATGCTACAGTTATTTTATGCTACAGCAGGGCTTTATGATACAGATCCATTGTGATCTGCTACAGGTCGGTTATGATATACTACATCTGGGGTGTGATATGCTACAGCTGGGGTGTGATATACTACACATGGGGTGTGATATGCTACAGCTGGGGTGTGATATGCTACAGCTGTGTTGTCATGTGCTACAGCTGAGTTGTGATATGCTACAGCTGGGTGTGATATGCTACAGATGTGTTGTCTTGAGCTCAGACAGCTGGTTTGTGATATGATACAGCTGGGTGTGATATGTTACAGCTGGGTGTGATATGTTACAGCTGGGGGGTGATATGCTGCAGCTGGGGTGTGATATGCTACAGCTGGGGTGTGATATGCTACAGCTGGGGTGTGATATGCTTCAGCTGGTTGTGATATACTACAGCTGGGTTGTGATATACTACAGATGAGGTGAGATATGCTACAGCTGGGTGTGATATGCTACAGCTGGGTTGTTTTGTGATATACTACAGCTGGGTTGTTTTGTGCTACAGCTGGGGTTTGATGTGCTAAGTTTCTGTTGAATTTTCCTTCAGGTGGGGAAATATCGAAAATATATTAGTATGTCTACAAATATCGTACACTAACCCCGTGATCTCAATCTATTTCCAGCGACCTGGGTGGGCGGAGCTTATATCAACGGCACGGCGGAGATCATCTTCAGCACCGGGCTGGTCTGGTGCCAGGCGCCCGTCGGCTACGCCCTTAGCCTCTTGTTTGGTATGTACACCTTGGTCTCATGTTTGGTATGTACACCTTAGTCTCATGTTTGGTATGTACACCTTGGTCTCATATTTGGTATGTACACCTTGGTCTCCCTCTTCTCCTTTGTACAGACATGGGGAATCAAAAATGATGATATACGTCTTGCTAAGCGCGGTAAGTTGATGCTTTATGCAGGAAGATTATAGCGGCTGTCCAACCTAATCCAATCGCGATACATCTTAAAATTAATTTGGCGTGTGTTAACGCTTCGTTTCCTCCCGCTACTTAGGGGAAAACAATTAGACCAACCCGCCCCCATCAATGTCGAGCAGCGCACCATTTTGCCGGAGCAAGGGACGTATCTTGTTACCCTTCGTGTGGCGCCGCCTTACGTTAGAACTGGAAGTTATCGCGCGGATTGAACTCCTCATAGTGGAGTACCCATCAGGGGAAACGCGGCGAAACGAGTGATCAGGGCCGCGATTTGCGGGTGAATTGCGACAGTTTCAAGTTAAAATGATAGTATCGCCTCCTGACTGATTAATCGCGGACACCCCCCCCCCCCACCACCTCTAAAAGGAAGAAAAGGGTTAAGCGGCGAAATCGCGGCTGGCGGTCACTTCTCAATTTTATTCGGCTACAAACAGGACGGAAAATTCTGTAATGGAGACAATTAGGTATTGTATGTATCGGTAAAGCAGCGTGAGGGGCCAGGCTGGCTGTTCCCTTTAAGAGAAGCAAGTTAATTTGAACTGGTGTTATGCAAGGTCACCCAGAGAATGGCCATTGTATATATATGTTTTTATACCATGGTTCTGAGGCATTTTAGTGCAATACTTGTCATGTCATAATAAAGGTTCATAATAAAGCTGTAATAAAGGATTATCCTGTGGCAGCCATTATATACGTCTCCAGAAAAAAAAAACTGAAATTGCAACATAAACACTGAGAACAATTTCTCCTCATTGCATTTTCTTTCAAACACTTACACATTACAATACAGACTGATACAATGTGGTTTGCGCTTGGCGCTTGCAGGAGGCTATTTCTTTGCCGAGAAGATGCGCTCCGAGGGCTACGTCACAATGCTGGACCCCTTTCAGCGGAAGTACGGCGAGCGAATGGGAGGCTTGCTCTACATCCCGGCCCTGCTGGGCGAGGTCTTCTGGTCCGCTGCCATCTTGGCTGCCCTGGGTAAGTTATAAGGACATTTTTTGTGTGTACCGTACCGTACCTTGGGCCAAAGTGTACATGACTTGTATGTTTACAACAATAAATAAACGGAATAAGAACCGACTTACATGTTACAGTGCAACTTGAACGCCTGATCAATGAACGCCGCGACATTTCTGGCGATATGGCAACAATAGCCACAGCCAACACTATAACGGCTAGGTAATATTGGCATGGGTGGAAGAGGATTTTTACCCAGCTAACACACAAAGTTCGCACACGTTGGTATTTGGTTATAACCACGTCATCTCAAAGTTAACATCAGGACAACGTTGTTATAACGTTCGTCGCAAACATGAGTAATATTTTCTAGCCTTTATCCCATAAAAATACAACCGTTGCCATGTGCAGTGACTAATAAAACTTGGCTGCGTGTAGCAGTTGTTATAAAGACAAACTGGTGAGAAGTCGAGAGTGGACGTTTTTCCAACGTTAGAACAACGTTACCTGAAAAATTTGACATCATGAAAACAATATGTAATGGATTCTATTTGGCACTCATGCTTCTGATTAATTCATCATATACGCAGTTGTTTCTCACAGAAGGCACAATTTTAATACTGGACTGAATGTCGGACAACGTTATCTAATAACGTTCGGGCAACGTCAAAAAAACCATACATTTTCACGTTATCTCAACCAAAACCAAACCACAAAAAAACGTGTCATGAGGTTAGCTTGTTAGCTGAGTAGTGTGTCGTAATTTTATTTTTTAAGGGGGGGGGGCGGGCGGGGGAGTTACGTTAGTTAGAGATACCCGGCAGACAATTCAAATATCCCTATTCTTATCACTCTTAGCGCAGTGAGTGCATTCTATGTGAGATATTGTTAAATACCCTAACCCATTCTAACTGGCGGCCTCGTGTTATGCGTTTGCACGCCACACGCTTGGCCATTGCTGCACTGTATAACCGTACCTCGTGCGGCAGCCAACCATGCAGGGGTTAATTATTCACGAAGGGCGGTAATCATCAGCCCGTGATAATCGCTATCGGGGCTGTAACCTCCTAGCTGGGATGGCCTTTGCACTGGCCGCATGGATATCGGTCCTCGCCTCGCCGCAGTGGGGCGATAATGACAAAGTTATGGTCACCTTGAAGACGATATTTCACTAATGTACCGTGCGGGCCCGATAAGGCTATTTTCGGCATGAAGCATAGAGGGCTATCTGAGTTGGTCTGATGATGACTGAATGCGATCACAGAGTAGAGTGGACTGGCTCACCGACAATCAGCGATCACGTGCGTCACTGACGCTTCATGGACATTTATAAGAGACCAGGGGGGGGGGCCCAGGGGGTCCGGACCCCCTCACGTTTTGAGGAAGAACGTAATTGTGTCCAGTCCCCCCCCTCCCCCCACCTGGTCGCAAGTTTGGACCCCCCCGCCCCAATTTTTAAATTCCTGGCTCCGCCCCGGTAGACGCCAATGATACAGTGACACATGCGTTAGCCCAAAAGAAAATATATAGTTTAAATAGATAACACACCAATTGATAAATAAATACTAGTAATAATTGCAATAAATCTTATACATTATTGTTTATGTGCATGTTATTTTTACAGGTTCCACGCTGTCGGTTATCCTGGAGATAAACAACATGACGGCCATCATCGTCTCGGCCTGTATCGCCATCGCCTACACCTTGTTCGGCGGCCTCTATTCGGTGGCCTACACAGATGTCGTCCAGCTCTTCTGTATCCTCCTGGGACTGGTACGAACTGTCTGCGGTCACCCAATCGTCTTCTGCCCGCTGTGCCCGCTCTCCTCTCCTCTCAACATCATCTCATAACCTCCTCCCCATCCACTCTACACTCCATCACCTCTGCACATGATCTTCTCTGCACCTCATCCCCTCTGCGCATCATCACCTCATCATCCCAGCACTATTTCACATACTCTGTTCTCTACTCATCCATCCTTCCGTATCCTGCCCTTCTCCATCTCTTCCCTGCACCTCATCCCCTCTGCACTTCATCCCCTCTGCACTTCATCCCCTCAGTCCGTCTGCACCTCATCCCCTCTGCATTTCATCCCTTCTGCACCTCATCCCCTCAGTCCGTCTGCACCTCATCCCCTCTGCACTTCATCCCCTCTGCACTTCATCCCCTCAGTCCGTCTGCACCTCATCCCCTCTGCATTTCATCCCTTCTGCACCTCATCCCCTCAGTCCGTCTGCACCTCATCCCCTCTGCACTTCATCCCCTCTGCACTTCATCCCCTCAGTCCGTCTGCACCTCATCCCCTCTGCATTTCATCCCTTCTGCACCTCATCCCCTCATCCTTTCTGCACTTCATCCTCTCTAAACTTCATCTCCTCTGCATTTCATCCACTCTGTACTCCATCACCTCTTCATCCTATTACCTCTGCGCCTCATCCCCTCATAACTTCCTCCCCTTTGCACTCTATCCCCTCTGCACTCTATCCCCTCTGCATTCCATCCCCTCTGCACCTCATCCCTTCTGCACTCCATCACCTCTGCGCCTCATCACTTCATCCCTTCTGCACCTCATCCCTTCTGCACATCATCCTTTCTGCACCTCATTCTTTCTGCTTCTCATCCTCTCTGCACCGCATCACATAATCGACTCATCACCTAATCACCTCATCCCCTCTGCACCTCACCGCCCTTGCGCCTCATCACCTGATAACCTCTGCTCCCCATCCCCTCTACACCTCATCTCCTCTGCGCCTCATCACCTGATCACCTCTGCTCCCCATCCCCTCTACACCTCATCTCCTCGGCGCCTCATCCCCTCTGAACCTCATCCCCTCATCAAGTCATCCCCTCTGCACCTCATCTCCTCATCACATCATTCCCTCTGCACCTCATCTCCTCTGCGACTCATCCCCTCATCACCTCATCCCATCATCCCATCATTGCCTCTGCACCTCATCTCCTCTGCGCCTCATCCCCTCATCTCCTCATCCCCTCATCCCCTCATCACATCATTCCCTCTGCGCCTCATCACCTGATCACCTCTGCTCCCCATCCCCTCTACACCTCATCTCCTCTGCGCCTTATTCCCTCTGCACCTCATCGCCTCAGTATTTCATCGCCTTCTGCACTCCATCCCCTCTGCACCTCATCCCCTCATCCTTTCTGCACTTCATCCTCTCTGCACTTCATCTCCTCTGCACCTCACCCCCTCATCACCTCACCCCCCCCCCCCCACACGTACCCTATTTCACGTACTCCGTTCTCTATCCATCCATCCGTATCATACCCTTCTCCCTCTCTCCCCACCCGATCACCACTCATCGCACCCCCACCGAAACGCCTATAATATATGCAAATCTCTGTTTCTTTCAGTGGCTGGCTGTTCCCTTTGCTTTCATGCACCCCGCCGTCACTGATATTAAAATAACTGCACCCCAATGGCTGGGGAAGCTTGAGACGAGCGAAGTAGGCTATTACATAGACTCCGGATTGCTCCTCATCTTTGGCGGCATTCCCTGGCAGGTCAGTCTATGTACAGAGTCACATACGACTCACACCATTATACCGCTACCATTGCAACTGATTTCAAAGTAGACTTTAATCGAGAATGTGTTAATTGTAATACCCGACATTGCAAGGCTGGCAAAGACAAAAACTGGTGACATGTTTGTCGTTTTGCAGGTGTATTTCCAGCGTGTGTTGTCCTCCAAGACTGCCTTCCGCGCCCAGATGCTGTCCTATGTGGCGGCCGGGGGCTGTATCGTCATGGCAACCCCGGCTGTCCTCCTGGGCGCCATTGCTGCCTCTACCGGTAAGGACTGGCCGCTCCTTGCTTCTGGTGGTATTATCTTAGTGACTTACCCATTGTTGCTTCCACTAGTAATAACTGGCTTCTGGTGGTATTACCTTAGTGATTCAACCATTGCTGCATCCACTAGTAAGAACTGGCTTCTGGATGAGTAAGAGCCCAATGAGGCACACTGAGCCTCAGTATATCGTTTAAACTTAGCATAGGTTTTGGTCATGCATTTACAATGTGATAATAGAGAAGAGGCATAAAAAAGAGAAGGTTATGGGCACATATTCTTCACAAAAAAGTTTCTTCTAGAAGAGACGGAGGAATATCAGTTATCGATGGTCTGTGAGAAAAACAATCATAAAAAAATATTGCCGTTCCTTATTATATTTTATTATGACATCGTGACATAATTCACCCTGTCTATCGCCACCAGATTGGAACCAGACGGACTGGGATGGACCCATCCCCATCCCCGCCGACGAGCAGAAACTCATTCTACCCATGGTGATGCAGTATCTCTGTCCCAGTTGGGTCACCTTCATCGGTCTCGGAGCAGTCTCCGCAGCCGTCATGTCCTCGGCAGACTCCTCCGTCCTGTCGGCGGCTTCCATGTTCGCCAGAAACGTCTACAAACTCATCTTCAGACAGGGGGTGAGTTAGCTAGCGTGCGTCATTGCCATTGGTCAACACGATTTGGTGATGCGCAACCGCACGCATCGTCTGCAAACGTTTCAGTCCACCTTTCACCCAATAATAATAATTAATTATCGTAGGTTGGTTAGACGTGGTATTTAAAACCATTCAGTAATTAGATACGCCTCAACATTATGCGTATATATATATATTATTAATATTTACCATATTATACTTTATTATATATATATATTATATTTTATGTGCGTCAATCAGATGACAGATGTGCTCCCCCCGTTACACTTCACATCTTACACATAATCCGTTACCCCACAAATATTACCAATATATAATCGGCGCTGATTATAAGGTAAGTTAGAAACACTCATCTCGCCCTAAAAATAAATTGTCAAACGCAAAAGGAGATAAAAGGCCATGCACTCGGTAACGTTGAGGATTTATGTTTCCATCTAGGCCTCTGAGCGGGAGATCATCTGGGTCATGCGGCTGGCCATCTTCGGCGTGGGTATCCTGGCAACGGTGATGGGCATCACCATCACCTCCATCTACGGCCTCTGGTTCCTCTGCGCCGACCTCGTCTACGTCATCCTCTTCCCCCAGCTGGTCTCCGTCGTCTACCTGGCGGGCACCAACACCTATGGCTCGCTCTCTGGCTATCTGCTGGGATTGCTCTTCCGCCTCCTGGGCGGTGAACCCCTGATCGGCCTCCCAGCCGTCATGCAGTTCCCCGGTTACGACCTGGCGACCAAAACGCAATACTTCCCCTTCAAGACGCTGTGCATGTTGGTGAGTTTCTTCATCATCGTAGCCGTCTCATACCCTCTCAAGTACATCTTCGAGAACGGGATCCTGCCTCGCCACTACGACGTCTTTCAGTGCATCGTCAACATCCCCGAGGAGGTGATCGCGTTAAAGGACACGTCAGACGGAGGAGAGATGACGGCACTCGGCAAGGACGGCCGCCACGGGCTGTCGGCCAACGGACAGATCAACCCGGCACTCAAGCTCACCAGCGAGGATTTGCTGAACGTCGAGCCGAACGAATCCCTGGCGCCATCCGACTCGGACGCGTCGCCTCTGGAGCCGCTAGCTCCCGAGAAGGAAGTCCCGATGAAGGATGACCACTAATATAGAAACCGATATTGCGGCCGCCTGCGTTATGTGTTCACGGCGTAACATATGACGGACGTGTAGATCACTGGTTAGTTAGTTGTCAGGCTGCATTGTATGAGGGTTGATTATCGAGCATGGAAGATGAATTTATTCGAGCGGTCGCGTTGTCGATGATGCCTGGGTATATATAGGGTAACAATGTGTCGTCCTCACCAGTTGCGTCCTGTGGTTACGGAGATACATCGCACTAAGAATGATATTGAACATTCTGTTAAATACTATTTTATATTCACTCTTCTTTCGTGACGGCGGTAAATACATAACTATTGACTATGAACTATCCATGTGGTCGGGATGTATTAGGGATAAATACCAATATCATGCAAAAAGCTTATAGGGCTATATATAATACCGTTCTTTCGGCGTTTTTTGTCATTTAAATTTGTGAGGTTATAAAAATGACTTTTATTAAGGAAATTCAAGTGTAACTGTCTGTATTGAAACCGACATAGAGAGCGATGATGTTTGGTGGCATGTGATGGGACCCAAGAAACCTGCATCGTGGGGCTACTTCGCGCACGGTTTCCATGGTGATGTGTACGGTGACAATAGTTAAAATGTGCACCTTCAGAGAGACAGAGAGGAGGAGGTGTTTGCTCATGAATTTAGCTGAAACGGCTTGGTAAATTAGGTATTAATCAGAAGTGGAGCTTGTTTAAAGTACTCTCCGGTTAATGCCTGATAAATACATGTATGTATATATACGCGACAAACGCCTATATACGGCTTTATACAGACATGCTATAGAGGATAGGACTTAGGATACAATTATGGTGTAAAAATATTTAGAAAAACTGAGGTGTGTATACTTGTACACCACATTATAAACAGATGACATTGTGTAATTATCCTAGACAGGAGACAGGTTAGCAAAGTCTATGAAGATGATGATCCTTCGTTGTATGACTATTCGTGAAGTCCGCCAGTAAACGTACAGTGTATGTAACGAAGGCCCCTTGGTTTTGTTAGTAATCACTGTGCTGTGAAAATACGCAAAAGATAATTAAATTAAAGTGTGTTTGCTGTAAACACAGCACGTGTATTGAACAAAATTGCCACATCTAGTATTTCCCCCAACGCTCTGTTAACACAACGAACGTGCGCCAACAATTACGAAGAAACCCTACTTCACTTAGAACTTGACAGTATGCAAATTTGTGTCTAATCAATGGCTTGCATTTCACATCAACATGTCTTCTCCGAGTACAGGTGAGTGATACACCTCTAAAAATACCTGTAGCTATCCGAGTCGACACTGGTTCTCCAATATACTGTTGACAAGTCGTTATACTCTTGTTGTTTTATCGTTAATGATGCCAAAGTTGGTACAACTTAACCGGTTGTGATTGATTAATTAATTACTGTCAGTTCAACGCAAGCTACGTTTTGCACACAATGTCCAAAAATCGAAGAATATGACTATTTTGGTGAGGTTAATATTAGCCTCCAGTGACGATCTATTGTCGTGTCTCTATCTCTCTCTCTCTCTGTCTGGATATATATGAATTTATGTGTGGATAATTTATTATACGTATCTCAAGGCAATATGTTCACGTCATGTGCATGTTTAGCGGATGTATGGCGGTTGCCAGCCTTGACGATTTCATGGCTCTCAATGACAACAATTTCACAAAATAGCACAATGCATTTATATACATGGCAACTTTCTACACACATATTTGTGTCAGCCTAATATATCTAGGTATGTATACTTATCTCTAGTTGATCATCAGATACATCTGAAGCAATTAAGAACTTGACTGGTGCATTGTTAATGAATCATAAACGTTTATGCGCAGTTGTTAATTGTTAAACCATGTCGGGCAGGTTTTCATATATCTCACAATTAAATGGCTATAAATATCATAGATCCCTGTAATATCTCGTGGTTATAACAACCACAGGTCTGATAGCGCGAATAACAATATCACCAGCCTCGGTGACGGTGTGGCTCTCAGTATGACATATCTTCATGGGCGTTCACAGGAAATTCAAAGCGGGGTGGAAATTTTTAATTACAAAGTTTACGTATTTGTTCTTATCAATGATTTACTTTTCCAAATGATCACCGCTTGAACAGTGCATCTTAGATTTGGAAATTTCTGTCCACCAGGGACGCCCATCGCCTTGTAGATGACTTTGCCATCAATGTCATACCGCCTTTACGTTTACCCACGTCACTTCCGGTTGGTTTAGTACCAGAGAATATTCACGTCCACCCGTTGAGGTGATCGCGTAATGCGTCATATGTTAATTTGCTGTTCCTATTTAATTGTCTATCTTAACTGATGATCTACGTAATTTTACATGATCTGCTGCGACATTGAATTCCTCAAAAGCCTAGATTACTTGAAGCGTATTTAAGCAAATGGCCGGCAACATGCAGGTTCGGCAGCAAATCCAGACATGCATGAAATATTCTTACATAGATCTAACACTATGACTGTGATACATGGTAGAAACTTCATACTAATCTCACCTTATTGAATACTTATTTTTATCTTTTATTTATGATATTGAGTAACATTCCTAGAACAGTTCGTTTAATTTGCGTGTTATATGCGCATTCGCAATGGGTATGTGGTATATTGATCCCCAAGTCGACCTGTAACGTTGTATCCTTTTTAATACTTTTTTAATTTTAAAACTATCGCCCAGGCCTAACATTCCCGCTAAAACTATACGATCTAGTGAATTGTGTCTGAAACATTCCATTGAATGCATTAAATTTTGTCATGAATCAAGACGGGTTTACACGATATATTTTATCTTTTGTTGCTTTCATGCCGCATGTAGAATATTTGTATTTATATATATTAATTAAATGAATTTAAATCCATTGACACATCTTATACAACACGTTTCGGTGGCATCTTTCACACCTCAAACAACGAACATCCATTTATTTATTCAAGAGACGGAAATTATACTTGCTACCTTGATGTTTACGCATTTTGAAAATGTTATACCGTAAACAGGTATCAATGTTATTGAAAGGCGGAGAGATGGACTATTATAAATTGTATATAGTGTCGTCAAACTGTTGTAAATATAAATCTGTGTCGTTATTTGTACAGCCAACGTGTAGATAGGTAATAATAGTATGCTACATGCGTACATACATTGTACACATTGCTAAGGTGCTCCTTATTTAACTGACAAAGGTATTGTCACTCTAACTGTCCAGCTTCATGATATAGCACTGCTTAATTAGTGAAGAGAAGGGTAGGCCTATATGCGCAGAAAAAAGAAACTACAGGATGTGTTGAGCAGGATAATATCCACTAATATCACACTGTTGAGCCCGCTTCTGATTCCCGTGTAAATAATGTGGAATAAAGCTCGTCATATGTGGTGAACATGTATCGCCAATTAAGATGAACATGTATCGCCAATTCTGGTGAACATGTATCGCCAATTCTGGTGAATATGTATTGCCAATTAAAGTGAACATGTATCATCAATTAAGGCGAACATGTATCGTCAATTATGGTCAACATATATTGTAAATTATGATGAATATGTATCGCCAATTAAGGTGAACATGTATCGCCAATTAAGGTGAACATGTATCGTCAATTATTGTGTACAGGTATCGTCGGTTATGGTGTACAGGTATCGTCCGTTATGGTATAAAGATATCGTCCGTTATGAAGTTCCGTGTGAGACGGTAGATTGTTATATTCGTTTTTGCAATTATACCTAATTCTTATTTCAAGATGTTCGCCGAAGACCCACATAATTAAAGACAAAAACAAAAGTGATGAAATCGGCCGTATATGTTATTTTGACAGTGTACTAGTTTAGAATCAAGGGTGGTCCAGGAATTGGGTTAAGGAAGGTGCGTATATGTACTAGGCCATGGAAATATCAGGTTTCCCCCACCTGTTATGGAGACAATGAATTAAGGTGTGCCCTCATTTAGAAGAAACATACTGAAAGTTGCAGAAACCTCTGTGGGGGACCCGAAGCGTTACAACCCCCTTTTTTAGTCATCGTTACGCTAATATTTCCTTGTCTTGTTCGGTGATCAGGATATGAATAACGTGAGAAACATCTCGTTACGGTGACAAAAGGGAGATCTGGTCTGGTTACTGACACGGTAATTTAAAAGCCAAATGTTCTTCTGTGAGGGTCTGGTCGGCGGGGACGTGGAAGCGTGATACTGCATTTACCCGTTGAAACCCAATGCACAACACGTGGTTTGATGTGATGTACACAAGTCGACATGTGATGTTTGTTGTTATGTTGTTTACATACATCTGTTGCGTTCCTCGAGTTTGTTATGTTGTCGTCCGCGGAGTGTCAGCACTGCATGGCGAGTTGGACAGGGCGGGCGTCGAGGAAGCCAAGGGAGAAGTCTAATAGCGAGTATTAACTGACTGCGTTGCCATGGTGATTTGCTGCGGCTTATGCCTGTGCCCACGACCCAACCGACACCAGCGTGTATACTTACAAAGGTAACTAACTGACGAAGTCGGGGTGATATTTATCTAAATATATATACGGAGCCCGCTTTCACACCGTGGAACGTAAAACTACGACCAGCATAACAAATAGCTGTATAGGCCTACTTTAAAAGGTGTTCACTTGTAAATAGTTATCATAGCAAATCCACTGACCAATGTACCTATGGCCTATGGCAGATTAGTAAATATAGAGATACATGGACTATATTAATCGATTGTGATGTGTCTATAGTATATATAACAGCAGACCAACTACCAGGCGGCTAGACAGGACATATAAGAAATAACCAAATGCGAGCCCGTAGTCAGTTACGAACAGGTTAATAATACGTGTCAACGCTCTCTGCACTCGACAAAGCCTGAGACTGCGGGAAAGAGTGTTAATTAAGATACCTGTGTAGTGACGGTAAGGCGCTGAGTATAACCATTTAACCGAATTATTATGAAGTGCGCGTGAGTAAGTTATATATATATTGTTGCAGTTGCAGCTAGTTATATATATTGTTGCAGTTGCAGCTAAGTAATATATATATTTGAAGATGCAGCTAGTTATATATATATTGTCGCAGTTGCATCTAGTTATATATATATTGTTGCATCTACCGCTGAATTATATTTCTTAAAGCCTACAGTGAGATGATTATTTGTCAGATCTCAATGTAAAAAAAGTACTTCCAGTTACAAGTGTTTATTCGATGAGAATCTATAAAATAAATATCAGAACTCTCCACTTGCAATTGTAGGTCTACGGTTAGTTGTCCCAAAATCGAATTGTGGCGGTGCCCGGTCTTTTCGATTAATATAAACTAATTTTAAGTACCCTCTTCAACTACCGTGTATATGCATTGTCACTGGTATATACTATTGATTTAAAAATTATTGTCTTACAACACTGTTTTACATTACTAGGGGAAGCTACAATGAAGCTTTTAATGAATGCCAAATGGATGACCATATTTGGCATATTCTCTTAAATAAATATGTTGGTTATATGTGAGCCATATAATAGCGGCGCACGAAGAAACAACGAATAAATTGATGGGTGGAAAGTGCGTCCATGATAAAACCATGATAGTTTTTAGGCACTCATCGATACAGAACCAAAGTAAATTCTTCGGGCTTCGTATCCTGCAAATGTCGTTCAGTAACATATTGACAATGTACAGTATCTGTTGGACGTGTTTTAATGCAATAATTACGTGGCAGTGGGTCACCGCATCATACTCGAGTATGGCAGTTACTATACGCAGGTGTACGTATTACGTTATTGTTGTGTGACTGTTTGTTTGAAGAGTTTTCGCAGTTATGCCGAGTATCAGGTGTTCTGAATATTGTCTCCAAAGGCTAGTAGGACATGTGTGTAGCATATTATATATAAATACAGTTCATAGTAAGCTTCTTCTAGAAGGCTGCGACGGACAGCTGTCTTGCAGGTCACAATTATATTGCTGTAGTTAACAATACGCTGATGGTTGGAGGAGGTCATTGTTGCATTTGTGGCAATATCTATATAGTGAATGGAATCCCAGCGCGTCGAGTCAACACAGTCAAAAATATAATGGATGTTTCTGTTGTACAGTATACAATTACATGCATATAATATATATCGATAATATTATATAATTGTATAAGTATTTGTAGAAATCGACGCAGTTTTCCATAAGTTAAATTGTACTAACCGCAGTTGGCAAATAAAACGCTAGGATTGCAGACTAAATCGTATTGTTGCTTCCTTTGTTGTTGTTTTTCAAGTGATGGACTTCCCATAAGCCCCGCCCCCTTTAGTTACTTAGCTAGATTGGCTGAAAAGAGTGAGATTGATTGACAGCTAGGTCGGAACTATCCATTCCTTTAATCTCTAACGATCGATTCTTGTCGGCCCTCATTCGGTATGTTTTATTAAAGGAAGCCGCCAACCTGGCCTCTAACCCTGCTTTACCGATTCATATAATACCCAAGTGTCTATCCTCCAAATTACATCCGGTCTGTAGCACACAATAGAATTTAGAAGTGACCGCCAGCCACGATTTCGCCGCTTAACCAGGCGGCAGCCCTTCTTGGTGAGCAAAACAAGAGCATGTGATCATCGCTAATATAAATAGCTGCGATGAAAACTCCAATCATTTTTTTACGGAGACAATCATCGCAAGATGTATATCAATTTGTTTTGATGTTATTTTCCATGAAACACTAAGATCATGGTCTACTGCGCGGTTTGGAACTGTCGCAATTCATCCGTAAATCGCGGCCCTGATCGCTCGTTTAACGCGATTCCCCAGAAGGGTACCCCTATTGTGAAGAGTTTCCTCCGCGAGATAACTTCCAGTTGTAACGTAAGGCGGCGTCACAATATACTTGCTCCTGCATAAAAGCACGCTGCTCGACATTGATGGAGGCGGGTTGCTTTGATTTGATTTTTCTCCTTTTTTCCTCATGTATCTCTTTTTTTTCTCCTTTTTCCTCCTTTTTTCTGCTTTTTTTCTCCTTAACGAAGCGTTAAGAGTCGCCAATTTAATTTTAAGATGTAAACTTTCGGTGCAGATCGCGATTAGATTAGGTTGGACACCCGCTTTAACACCGTCGCAATATCGCGGTCACTAGTTTATATCGCAATTTATTAGGCAATTGATATAGGCACCATTTTCGTATTTCCAGTTTCTAAACCGCTAATGAAGCCAATGAGTTCCAATGAGGTGAAAGGTTGACTTCATCATAACGTCTTGCAACTTCTGTACACTTTTTTTTTGTCACAAACAACTCACTGTCTGATATCTTTAACTATATTATGAATTTATAGTTAGAAAAATACTTGGACGAAAGGTTACAGAAATATTTGCGCACCCTTCTTCACGAACAAACCGCGCAGCCAGCCGATTCCCAACACTCAAACGTTGACTCAAGCGTCAGCCACCAGCGTGATGCGCACACGTTCTAAGAGCACGTGTGTTAGAACTCAAAACGTCACAGTGACGAAAACCTCATACTTTGGTGAAATGAAATACAAAGTTTAAAGTTTGAGTTCAACCATTCCAGTTATCGATCACAGAGCCCTGCGTGACGTTTTTGGTGGAGACTGGACGGAGTCACTTGGGGCTAAAGAAGTGATTGATTGACAATTAATGACCTCTTGGACGCCGAAATTTGCGAATAAAGTGCAAGAAGAGAAGGAAATCTAATGTTTATATGAGTTGAAGGTTCCAAGGGATAGACCCGGGATAGACCCGGAGGGATACCCCATATATATTCCATCATTTATGAAAGCACTTATATATATCTGAAACTGAAGAGTCACTGCCTCATATATTCATATAGCCCCGTCAATAGACACGGCGATCACAATGTGAAATTGTACATTTGCTCTCACATAGCGTGTGGTATGACATTTTCGCCTTCACGTTCACTTTAATTCCAAAGTTGTCCCTTGGGGCCCCAATAAAGCTAGGACCGTTTATTTTTATTATGTATATGGGGAATCACTCTGGCTACAACATGACGCCAAATTGTTTGCTTTGTTTTATAATTTTTGACGAATGTCTTCTTGGACCAAAAGTGGTGTCGCATGACGCTTCAGAGGAATATTCTAGAGGTCATCCCCATTCATATTTCTATGACCTATTCAGGACCTATTGGTCCTCATATAGCGACCTTTTAGCCTTTTAGCCTAAACGTTTGGAAATGCAAAACAAATGTCACAAGTTAAAGGGGAAGCCAATTCTGGCCGTTAGGGCAGTGCAAATGAGAGAATATAGTCTAAAGATACCTTTCCGGAGATAGTTATAGTTACGAATTCGCCGAGAATTTTTTCTCTTTAGGCCTAAAATCCCCTATTGTCGCCCACAAGTGTACTTTCGGGGCGCAGACATTTAAATGCACCTTCATGGTGAATTCACCTGTGGAACGTGCCTCTGTGACTGTCTAATTAAACGAACTCTGGAAAAAAAAGCAGATGTCCATGATCAAATAATTCAAATAATTATTTTGCAGCGGTGAACTATTTAATGCCTTCATCGTTGACCACACTGGGTAGCGAGTTTTGGAGTGTCGACTGACTAAACATCTAAACTTACTTCAGAAACATTAAAATCATGACTGGGTTGCGGTGGGTTGATGATTGTACGTGTGTGGTTTGGGGGGGGGGGGGGGGTTAGGTAGTTGCCGAGCCGGGATAGTCACCAGCTAATAAGATTGACGGCCGGTAAACTTTTTTTGAACTCACGAGTCAAAAAATTGAGGCCTGATGACCGGCCGCGACAGCGGGCGGGCGAGGTGGGAAATATCGGACCGCTACCTTGACGTCATCATCAGCTGCAATGCTCTATCCCTATGACTGGGGCAGTGGTTAGCGTTCAATCGATAATAACTCCATGATCAGATTTATAAAAGATATGTTCTTCTGAGGATGAATTCTTTGGCTTTATAATTTCAATAAAAAAAATCATTCATCGCTGGTCTTGGCTTTCCCTTTAAAGTTGCATATCGAGCTCTTTCCCGCCAAAACTAAGCCCAAGCGACAAAGATATCAAAACTTGCAGAAAACTCGATTGTTTTATATTATAAATTCAGAAACCTAATAAACATTGCCGTTTCGGCTGTGATGTGGCAAACTGTCCCGGGACACCACAGAACTCTGTCGCGGCACTACTAAATACCAAAGCATCGCGAAGCACACAAACTGATGACGTTTACCACTAAGTTGAAAACCTGTGGTAAATTGATATCACGGGCAAGGCTGAGAGATTTC
This sequence comes from Arenicola marina, assembly GCA_964019135.1. Taxonomy (NCBI): domain Eukaryota; kingdom Metazoa; phylum Annelida; class Polychaeta; family Arenicolidae; genus Arenicola; species Arenicola marina. The sequence continues at coordinate 33,244,543 of OZ025251.1, read as the reverse complement.
ATTTGGCAGCCTGGTATGCGTGGACTATAGACTAAAGAAATCTTGGATGATTCAATGACTTTTTCTTATTTGTATTTTGACTTCTTTAGTTTTCTAGTGGCAATGTAAGTGTTAGCTTAGCGGGAAATAGCTCGAGATGCAACTTTAACACAAATAAAACCCTAGGCAATTGACATGTGATTAGCGAAAACAATTTTTTCGCCAATGGTGATGCACATCACATATGAATAACACAAAATTCTTTAATTTAGTGGTTATACACAGCCAGTACATTATATAGTCGGGTTTTAGCATTTTAGAGTACCAAAGCCAAGGATTGGAATGTTAAGAACAGACTTTACAGTGCCACGACAATTTCCACTTTGGCATTGACGTAAATAAACATGGCCGCCGCGCTGGGCAGCATCTTGAAGAAAGGTATGTTTTCATGCCAAATAGTTTAATTTCTTAACTAATTGCCCACATATAAAGTCAGTGATATAATGTATGGAAAGAGTACTGAATGAAGATAAGATATACAGGCGATAACATCGAACGGGTTTCTAAGAAATGCTCTGAGCAGGCAACATCTGGCCGGAAAATGAAAACCGTGTACTGCCCGAGCGACACACCCCCCTCTCCTCCCGCACCGTCTCTATCCATTCTATGCTATGACGCAATTTAGCCAATTGTCTATGCGGGGCATAGACACACTACATTAAATAGTTATAACCTAAATTATACTTTATTTTCTTTCTTGCTACAGGTATGTATTGTTTATAGATATTTTCCTGTTATATACTGCAATATATCATTATAAATCAGGTATCTATGTACAATATATATAGTAATAATACTTATTTAAACTGATCAAGTAAGCATATAATATATGTAAAATCTATAGATCTACAAGGTAAGCATTTTGATTAGTGAGTTGACCATTTACCAAATAAAGTTATTGGGAACTGATAATTTTGGTTGAAGTGAATAAAGAATATAGAAATTTACCAGATCATCAATCTTTTCACATCAGTTCATGTATAAATCGCTGCAACCCCTAAAAATTAATTCAGAAGTAAAAATGAAGAAAAGTTTTTTAGTTTATAGAATAATAGGTTCCAGATAGCGAAAATATCCCTTTTGAAACCTTGAGTTTAATATCATTATATGGTAAATTTGATGTTACAAGTATATGTCATTATCTATCTAAATATATATTTATTTATATGTAGCTGTACCTAGATTGGATTATAATATATTCTGCTAGTTGGAAAAGACATGCCATATAGCAAATATTAAAATATTAATTATTGTGAGAGTGGTGTAGGGAATTTATCATAACATATTTACCATAATGTTATGAGACTGTCTGGACCAATCAAACTAAAACTTATTTATGTCTACTTGATTACTTAAATATAAGCTAGGTAACTAACCAGTTTCTGATAATCAAATATTAACTGCAACAACTACAGACAATGTAAGCAAGCCTCCAAGTCATTTTACACCCTAAAGATATATACCGTAAACTACCTTTTTGAAGCGCATACATATTAGAAGCTTCACCCTGACTCTAACTCTGGTCATGCTACGTACCAAGCCAATTGCTCTGGCATCAATTATTTATACAAGCAGTCGCGATGACAAATCATTTGCATATCACTCTGCCATCAGACCTCTTATCCAGTGTCATACCAGTGGGGGACTCTCCTAGCATGTGCCGCATGTTTATAAATCACTGTCGCGTATACCCAGTCCTATGTTTCTGTCCAGCCAGAGTAACCTATTACAGTTCATGTGAGGACGGCAACTGTATCTTGTTACACTGATGACGTTATGATGCAATTAATTATTCTAGAAACACTTGTCAATTTCCATATCCTCCCCCCCCCCCCACTCCCCCTTGCCATTTGCCATGCCGCACCACAACTTTGCAATCAAACATGCAAAGTGCATTATGCAACTTCCTAATAGTAGCCGCTTCAAGCAGGCAGTTTGTGGTATATTAGTATTGAATTTGTGTCTAAGAAGAAGCTAAAATCCCCATTTAAAAGTTAAAAATGTGCTACTCTGTGCCTTGCATTTTCCCACAAAGGAATATTTTTGGGTGGAATAGGAACAGGGGCTAATGGTTCAACACTTATATATCTGTAAAGCCTGCTCTGTGGCAATACCCAATTCGTTCAAGATAGCCTGTTGTTTCCACTTGCAGGTGCTGGAACACAGTCCGTCTACAAGACTGCCCAGTATGAGCGCCTCAACCAGGACCCCAGTGACAACGAGGAGGAAGAGGATGACATCCTGTTTATTCAGGATGGCACATCACCACATAATGGCTTCCTTAAACCGAAATATGTCAAACGCAAGGGTCAACCGCTCCTGAAACATGAAACAGTTGCCAATGGTGACACAGAAAATGGTGGCATTAATGGTGACATTAAAGACTTGGAGTTGCAGAAAGCCAGGATTCGGCCGGCCTCCGAGGTTGAGGTGCGTGTAATGAAACTGGGGACTTTGACCAAGACCAGAATCCTCTGCTTTATATTTACACTTCTGCTAGCCTTGTCCTTTGCTGTTGCCTTGATTGTCTTATTACCTAGGCCACACAAGGTCACAGTGACACCAGGCAACTTCCATCAGACAGCTAACTGGACTGTCATTTTAGCTGAACATGGTAAGAACAATATTTTTCGTTATTACATGTATGTCATGTAACAATGTCTAATTGGAAACTTTTACGATGTTTTTTAATGTCATCTCAGATCTTGGGGGTTACCTTGGTCAAACAGGTTCAAGTAGGACAACTCTTGACACACCAGAATATGTTTATATCACAATCGTACTCTGTTACTTACAACAATAGATAAATAAAGTGTGCTAACAGACTATCATTGTTTGTCAAAGATCATATCGCCACCTCTGGGTATAACCAGCAGGGTTTTGATAAAATGAAGCCAGTTACCCATATGGTGTGTTGTATCAGAGAGGGACTCATCATGTAGCATCAACAAATAACAATCGTTTTGCCCTTAAGGTGCAAAACTATATCCCTTCGAATTTGCAGCCATGGACATAAAGCTCCACTGCTTGCCAGCAAGTATTTGCTATTTTTTTTCAAAGAAAAAGCTGTATATTGGTCAAGGTCGTCCATTAGAATGACATACACTTGTTGCTATGTAGGGACAGAAACCTGTGTACGGCTGTTTGATGTGGATGAGGATGGGCGCCTGGATGTCCTCTACAGTTTCGTGCCCAAGGAGCATATGGGACATAATATCGCGTCAAGAAATGCGAGCAAGGCTTTCTGCAAAAAGCTAGGTACGTTCACCCCAGCCCATAATAAAAGTGGAACACTATATATGAAGAATTTGCGCTTATTGAGATAGAACACTAGTATATGACCATGTTAGTTTATCTTTGCATCATATGAGCCACAGAAATATGATTTCATTATCAGTTACTGATCTTTTGTAACATGACGTTAAGACCTAGATTTCAGTTTTATGAATGGACTAAGAAAAGGTTCGATGTCTGCCCAATTGGTTCTGACTGTATGTTTTACCGCTCAGGCAAGTCGTACCCTTGTGTTGGCGTGATGAAGGCACTACGGGGACATGATGGGGCCGAGCTGTGGCAGTTCAACACTCTGTCCAGTATATTTGAGATCAACTGCGGTAACATAGATGTCAATCACGATGGCAAAGCTGACTGCGTCGCCAGTGGCAGACTGAGTGCCATCGCAGCCTTTGATCCCAGGAACGGTACGTGCCAAGGAAAAAAAGTCTTCATATACTCAGCTAATGAATCAGGCTCCTCGATGGATATCACGTCCAGAAACATTTAGTTTTTTAATTAACTAGAAACAAAACCATTTTTGTATTAAATTCTGTCACCAGATGGTAGTCTTTGCCTTGTTCTAATGCTAACCCTGCCAACCTAACCCTAACCCTACCGATATTTAAATAATGTTGGTAGGATTTAGTAAATAAATATTTACTAAAAAAAATATCTTAGTGGATAAATATGTTTATGATCCAACTTGTTCAGTCGTTGCAGGAACACTGTTGGAATATTTTACCCGTTTCTGTCGGCATTTTTTCCAAGGGAGAAGAGCTCGTTGTTAGAAATGTGTATATTACTATTGTTAGTGCATGGAATTTAAATCCTGGGACTTCCAACGCATGCACATCTCGTTAATTAACAGGCACTGTCTTCTGGAGTGGAGACACATCCGTATTGGTGGAAACTTGGAACAACTATAACATTGCACCCGTGGATGATATGACTGGAGATGGGGTAAAGGAAATCGTCTTGGCTCACGGAGGCGACCCATCCTTCCCACCCCAGGTTAGTTTTAGATAAAGAATTTATTGATAACTTCAGGCGCCAGGTCCATCGTGCAAATACAGACAACTAAATCACATGCAAACGACTGTCCTGAGCAAACCCATAGACGTTCCATTAACACTATCATTAAGATGTTAACTACATTACATTGGGGAAGATCTCATTCACATAAAGTCCCTCGCATCCCTCACATTCTTACATACATATTGAAGATGATAGGACTCCCCATCACCAGCAAAATGAATCCAGTCGCACAGAAGGAAGGGCGGGGGCGGGGACAGCTATTTGTAGAGCCTCCACGGCCCTCGTTTCTGTGTCAGTGGATTTAATAGGTCTATTGGCTCCATATACACACTTGTCGTGTACAAATATTGTTGGTACCCGATTCGGACCCATTTTGCAACCACCTTGGTACTTTCTATACCTTCTAAATGTGTCAGTAATTCTTAAATGTTTCTTTTTTAAATATAACTGCTAGATTGTATTTCGAATTTCAGATGAACAAACAATATCGTAGTTTGGAAGCGCTGCTTACTATTTACTACAGTTTTCTATTCTGCAAATTTGTCTTATAAGGGATGAAGATGGCAAGTAGGAGAAGCCTATTAACGAACTCTTATAGTTTCTTTTATAACCTGCTTTTATAGGGTAATACTTCTTAGTGAATATCTGTCGCTACAATGTCATTGTTTTATCGCTTGCTAGTATCTAATACCGCAGAAGAAATCGGTAAGATTGCATGAGTGGCGCGTCATGTGATCACGTCTATATCACGTGGTCACAAACGTAATTGTCACGTGGCGTCAGTACGAGCTCCACGTGACGTCATGATACCAGTGTTTCTTGATTGCCGTCTCTTTGTTAGCTCTATCCTCGCTCATTATCAGTTTTCCTATTTGTCACTACACTTAGGCTAGACATTAGTCATTATTTTAACTGCTGCGTAATTTGTCGTCTTACTTTTCTTTCATACCATAGTGTGTTCCTGAATGCAAAACCATAAAGCATCGCTTTTTAAATCCATTTTTGAATTGTATATGTGTTTTTTTTTCTTCCTATCCCTATATTTATTAGAATTTCATGTGCACCCAAAGACCATGATGTATGTTAATGAATCCATGTTACACAATGTTACAAAATTTGACCCATGAGACCATTATAGATTGTTGTTGTAGCTGTCTGTCAAACAAATGTTCTTCATCGTCATCTGTTTCTAGATAGCCATGATTTCTTCACTGGTGGAGTAAGTACCTGGTAGTGTTTAGATATTACTGGAGTCCTTTCTTCGTTTCTTTATTCGTCTACCAGTGCCTATTCGGGAACACTGTAATTACATCCTGGTCACCCAAGACACTCCACCTAGTTCCTCATCTTCTATATTTTGGTTGCATTGTTTCACCTTTAGTTTTATTATAAGTGCTTTACATTGTCACAAGGGCAGACAGAAGATGCCACAGCCCGGCAACGGTAATCGATTTAAGCACGTCCACATACTTGATTTTGATTTTTCTGAAAAGTTAAAAAAATGAATTGATATCAACTAGAAATCTAGATAAAGATAGGTGTAAGATCACAGGCACAATATATAAGTAGTTATGATTATAGTCTCTTTATATTACCGATACATTAATCCGCTTTGTCTAATTTAGTTACTGCCTTCTCCGTATTGTAGATTGAAGTAGCAGGTATATTTTAAGGGTACTAACTGACGTTACCGCCGCCCAAAACGCTTCCATTTCTGAATACTATGTACCTGATGATCGCTTTGCTCCTGATTAGATGAGTAACTGACATCCACTATCTATGCACACAATACGGCAACCTGTATGTAATACATTTTATCTCGCCACACTCTTATATATATATATATACATTTAGATCCTTCTGTTATATAGAGTTTGATAGGTGCTGCGTTCAGCAGTAGTTGATAGTTTCGCAGACTGAGGTGTTATACCATAACTGGAGGGCATGTGGTACAGATATCGTGTGCACGTTTGCTGACAAGAGGTGTTGGAGTCCACTTCTGTGGCTTGCATGTAGAGCTGAGATTGGGGGAACCAGCGCAACTCTCTTCAGGACTTCATAGTACGCATGGATCTTTATTAAGTGAAAGCATGTCTTGCCGCTGTTCCCTTTGACATTACAGCTTTAAGTGTCATTTAATAATCTTTATAAGATGGATGTGTTCCTGCGGTCTGTTGGGCACAGTTTAAATACCAGCCACGTCGCACTTAGTTTCAAGTTTGGCTTCTTTCGTCCATTTTATATTTTTTAATCGCTATAAATTTTGTGTGCTGCATCATGGCAGCCTTGGTTTGGCTGAATTCGGGCCTCGCTTGTGGTCCATAGTCCGATATTAATATGTACGTTTATGTCTGTGTAGAATATACGTGTGGGTAATATCAATATATACAGGGTGAAGGCTTTACTCAGCTATAACAATTAATAATACTTAATATAGTGGTTGACTAAAGCTACATCGAGTACGGAGAACCTATATTATCTTGAGAAACGTTAGTACGTAATAAGTACGTAATAAAATAAGGTACGTCGTTGAGAAGTGAACACACTTGTATGAAAATGAAAGATTTTGAAAGTTAACGCAGTGCTAACCGATAACATTTGCGCAACTATGGGTGAAATTACCAGCAAGTGTTAATAATTCAATTGATCAAGTGGACTAATTGTCGTTAAAATGCTGAAAAACTAAACTCAATGAAAAAAAATGTCACACCTTCGCTTTGTGTTTAGGTGCACACTCGCTATGCCGGGAGATTGATTCTACTAGATGGCGCCACGGGTATGAGTCTGGGCCGGTACCTGGAAATGCCCGAGAGCAAGGAGACCTATATGTCACCAGTGCTACACCAGAGGAAGGATGGCTCGCAGTACATTTTGTTTGGCCATGGTGGCGAGACGGTCGCCGGTGAGATATACTGAGACTCAGGGTTCCCACGGTCATGGAAAATCCTAGACACTCTTTAAAACACAAGCTATCGTAATAAACCAAAAGTGGCTTCATTCATGGCATTCTATCCTATTCCCCCCCCGGTTCTCACGACTGAGTATGTAACTTTTTGATGTAGGTCTTGTGTCACGATTTTGGCTATGGCTGTTTTTCTCTTTGCAAATTTAGAAATTGTATAATATTCCTCTTTCTTACTTTGTAAATACAATACCGGTAGTTTTCCTAGGAATTGGATTTGTTTTTAGCTTTATTTCCTATCCGCTCGGAGTAGATGTATTACAAAGGTAACTTAGTTAAACTTTGCAACTACACATATAACAAAACACACGGCTCAGACCATGCGCTTGATCTTTGGGCTGTTTTGTTTTGTTTTTAACAGTGGATACTGTAATTAAAATGCCACTTTTGATCACTGGTTTTCTTTGTTATTTTCGAGGATACGTGTTACATAAGAAAAGACATCTTCTCGCTTGTTTGTCATTTGCAAAGAATGCAACGTGCATATATTTTTGGTTCTAATCTATAAATTGGCTAAAGCGTGTGGTTTTTTTACTGGTTTACAGGGTCCCTGTTTGCCATATCGGTACCTGACTTCTACCGCTACGTGATTCAGTCTGACAAAGACATGCCGCAGTTTGTCGGTGCTTACCAGGACTGGCCGTCCCAGCCTCAGTCCGATCTGGTAGAAATCTACAGGTGAGTGAAATGCATGGGGGACACACATATTGATACCAAAGTTTCCTGGAAACTGGACATTAAGTTATTTGCTATTAATTCAGTTACCGTGCGTTTGACGAATATTTACATACTGTTTTTGGTCCTTCTGGTTGTGGGTCTCTCGTAGTAACAATTAATGCAAGCATTGTGAGATCCTTTTAGATAGAAATGGCACTCAAAAACAAAAAAAACGGGCAAGAAGCTCGATGTATTCTCGCGAGAGAGATCTATGAAATGCAATGAGGCATCAGGATGACCGTCATTTATCCTGTTTTCGGGGTTTAGGAGTCTCCAGAAGGGAATGATGGTTCCGCCGGTGTGTGTGGACGTTAACAAAGACGGGGTCAAGGACATCCTGGTTGTGGCGTTCGACGGCACGGTCATCCTGTACGACGGAGAGACGCTGGACATGCTGTGGACTCAAACCTTCCCCGGCATGGAGTCCTACAGGTTGGCTGCTCTTATCTGACACCATCGGACCTATAGAAATTTGTGTATCGTTAATATGTGGTACATATGACAGGTAGATATTAATAACTGTTCATATATTGATGTCGAACCGATGTTCGTCTCAGGTTGCTATATAATATATGATCTGATTTATATAACGCCTGGTTGAATCATGCATCTAACATGAGTTATGTTCTTATAACCACAATGGCTAGGCATAATTTAATTTTTAGGATTTTAGTGAATTTTTCTACCTTTAATATGGGTTTTTGTCTTTCTTTTTCAGTACGCCAGCTCCCGGATATTTTGACGATGACGACGTCCTTGATTTCATGTTTCATATGAATATTGGAGACTGGCCAATGTATGCGGGTTCCATGGTAAGGAAGGTTTGGGCATAATTCATTTGAATCCTATATTGGGGCCTCTATGGTGTAGTGGTTAGCCCTCCTGACCGCAGATCAATAGGCCATGGGTTCGAATCCGGCGCTGAATCTAGAGGCATGTTTCATCCATTCATCCTTCAACGTCCCGCGAGATTCCTTGATCCGGTTTAGCCCTTGTGTGCAAAAAAGCGGCATAAAACGCCATTTCATTTGAATCGTATAGATCAGTACCTAGTACTGATAACCACCCTCTTGAGTTCGAAGGTCTTTTATGTTAGAGGTAAGTCTGCGTGATGGCCTCCCGTCCAGGGAAACCTTGGAAAAGAAATGATGGCATTTTAATCCCAAAATCGATAATAACACTTGTTTTCCACGTGACAGGTGGTTATAGTGGACGGCAAGGCGGGCACGACGCTGTGGTCACTGAACTCCACCTTGTTCGAAACTACCTCAGATCTCGTGGTGCGCACGACGGAGCCCTATCGAGACCTCTTCCTCTTTCGGGTCAAAGGTCGCGTCGAGACCGGACAGGCCAATCCTACAAAGAAGGTGTGCGCCTCCGCCAATCTTCGTGCATCACTGAATTTATAGCAGATGGGCAATTGTCCATCTTTTGACTAACCTTGTGCGATTTTTATAATTGTTTCGACGTTCGGTTCTTGTAAGGACTCTTTTCTCACAAAAGAATACACAAACTTTTGATCTTTTTATATAAATATATTGTATATATGTTGGTAAAGTATATGTTGTTTCTACGGACACACTGTCAAAGTGTCGAAGATTTTCCCAGAAGCGTGTACATGTATTTCTATAAAAAAAAACCCATTAAAATTGGGTGTAATGGGTTCTTGCATTAAGGTGGTGAAGCGGTCATACCGGGACCCGTACGACCCCTACCAGTACATCCCGCCGGCTCAGCAGCGCAAGAGCAAACCTGCCAGCTACGGCATCCCACGCCGTAAGCTGGGTAGCCTACATCCGGGCACTCAGCCCTACTCCGATGGCCAAGGCGACAGCCGAACCAACCAAGAGGACTTCTTCGAGAACGGTCGCCAGGGTTACGCCGGGAGCTATGACAACCCGCTGAACGCGGCGGCCGCGCCGCAGCGCTATGGCGACGTGGAGGAGAACCCGTATGAGACTGATCTCGGCGGCGGTGGGAGCAGGTACGGCACGCTGGGGGATTACCGCTACGGCGCCCTGAGGACGAGGACGAAGTACCCCGGGTACGGGTCGCTAGACCCCGGCGGCCGCCTGAGGAACATGCCGGGTGTATACGGCGGCAGGCTGCGGGGCGACGGTGACCCGGAGGCCGGCTTGGAGCCCTATTATACCGATGACGTCGGGGAGAACGAGTACAAGGACGTCATCTCAGGTACCTGGTCACGTGACGCAGGGAGATCTAGCGATCTAGGGATAGACTACCCAGGCGATGTGTATATTCGGCTCGTGCTGTAGGCAAACAAATGGCGGGCGTCGTGGGGTTGAGGTTAGGCGTGGTTGTGATATTTAGTATCACGCACATTATGATAGAGAGATGAGTGCAATATGGCGATGACGTCCTGCGTATTAGTGACGCCACATCTATCTTTTTCTGTATCCTAGTATTAGTAGCCCAGGTAAACAAACTAGCTAAGGTTCAAAATATGTACTTGTTAATTGGACTCTATATGTAGCTTCACGCAGTTCTTTAAAATTCCGTGTCAACTACTTTAGACGCTGAACATGACAATGACAACTACGTTGGTGATCACCATGACGATGTGGATGAGCGTCATGACGATGAAGATCACGATGACGATGGAGATGGTCACCATGACGATGGAGATCACGATGACGATGGAGATGGTCACCATGACGACAATAAAGCTCGGCACGACGAGAGTGATCTGCCTGGTTGTCAAGAGAACCCTCTTGCCTATCGCACTGAAGTATTTGTGGTGGATCGCTCGACAGCTTCGGCTCCACTTCGTCTGAAGGAAATACTTCCGAAGTTGAACAATTTTGGTAAAGCTGCTACCGCTCGATATACCTTGGATTAGACTGCTATTACATGCGATGAATTTGAGCTGAATAGTGCGCAAATAGGTTTAGAACATTAGTATTTGATGAACTGGTCCATTTATGTTGGTTATGCCAAGTTTGATGTTTTATATCGAAGAATATGCACCATTGGTGCAGCATGCACCATTATGACTTGTTTGATACTCACGTGTCGCAGATGAACCTGCTGAATTTTGTTTGTAATTATGCCATAGATCGGCATTTTTTTTTTACTTCCTTGGGGTATTATTTAGCTACAAGAGGGAGTGTATTGACACTATCGCCAATGTCACTTACTCAGGCCAGCGGTTATCGTGATTACCGTCGTTTTTCTACATTAGCTCATACCATATCTTCGGTCCTGCTGTGTTGTAGCCTTCACGGAACAGGAACGGGCGGCACTACAACCGAGTGATCCTGGCAAAACCAAGAAGAGGGTCCGACGACATGGAGGCCACGACGCCCCTGATCCAGAGCAGAGCGACTGGAGCGGCAAGGCCTGCTACATTGAGACGCTCACTGAACGCTCCACCAGTAAGCAACCATGTGGGCGCACTTCTCATAGGCTTGGCGGACACAGCGAATTATGGCTTGCGTTGTTATTAACGGCATCCTAAGATCTATGGATCCTATCCTTCCTGGTGCTAGACAAAGAAAGGGAGGATCTATTCCATAAATTGACCACACAAGACGACATCTGACTAATATTTATACCCCAACAATTGTATTTCCATGGTTATAACTTGAGTATATTACGACCGCAACCTGTGGCAAAGTTACCCAAACGCTGAATCCTGTTTCTAGGCGCCCTGGGGGACGTGGATGGCGACGGTTCGCTGGACCTGGTGTTGGTGGGCGATGGCATGGCCGACGTCAGGGACGCCGTGTCCCAAGCCCACATCCGCCAGAAGCCTATCACCACCGTGTACAAGATCAACCTGGAGACCGAAATCCACACAAAGACCGACTACGTCACCGTGGCTGCATACGTGGCACCGGAAGTCACCTCGTCTACTTCCGGTCTGTCACCTCTCTCCGAAGTCCGGATACGACCGTACAGGGAACAGCCCTGGACTGCCTACCTTGGTAAAGGGTCAGATTCTGTGTATGAAAATAGCAAATCTTAGACTATGAAAAGATGTATTTTTGAAAGAAACTGTGATCAGTCGTTATTTTTCTCTAAAGGAACTGTTAGAAAATAGATGCGAGTAGTGCAAGTACACGTTACTTTATTGAATATATTCGGTCGCTTTAGAAGGTATGTTTTAAAATTAACTGATACTGTATTTAAATGGAATATTTCATCACTCAATTGTTTCTTCAAAACTTTTACTCATCTGCTAATAATAAGATAGTTTGGGCATTGGAGGCTGGATCAGGCCCGATTAGGTTACAGTCCTCTCCTACGCTTACTCGATATGCATATGACATTGGTTTGAGTGCGAGATGGATTCATCTCGTCTTCAAGCTTATGTCTCCCATGTACTGGCCGGGCCTTTCGGCGAGGAGTGGGTCGGAAATTTCCATTGAGTTAAACTCATCTCGCATTTTCTCGCACAAAACGTTGACAAATTTCACCCTGGGAAGTGACAAACTTTTGTTCTAAAATGCCTAATGGCGGAGTGTTACAGTGGGCCGCAGCCAAGTGAGAGCGAGATCAGATAGGTACCTAGATATAGAAATCCCATACAGTCTTGTATTTCTTCCTGTTGAAGAGATCTGTTCTCGTGATTTAGCCACGACACCGGTGTGGTATCGTTTTCTGTCGCCTCTCTCTTTACCGCCCACATATCGTAGAGGTACGTTTTATTTAAATGACTTATTAACTTGTAAGTTAAAGGTTTGCTTGGAAGACACCAAGAAACATGTACAATGGTCGGATGTTTGACAGAACCTTGAAATTAATGTGGAATGACGTATAAATTAGTTCCCATGACATTCCAACGGTCGTACTGTCGCCTGTGCATAGTTCTATATTCTTCGAGATATGGTTACGGGTAGACACCTAGCACGGCCGATTATAAATGCACTCCCAAATTGCTTCATTTAGCTTGTTAACTGTATATATGTATGCATAAATATTACATATGTATAGGACTATATATAATTGTTAAGCGGATACTTATTTATGTTGTGTCACCCGCTGTGCGGTCTGCAAGTATCACAGATTTTTTTCATAAAATGCTTGTTTTCATTTGTACGCACCGGTTTCTTTTTTTTGCCCATTTTACAACTTCCTATTTTTGTTTAAATGTAGACATTTTCTTTGCGGTGCGTTAGTGTTATTGTGTCACATGAAAAGAAAATTTTAAAAAAATGGTCGAATGCGAGTGAAGCATGATCTCATTATATTGCTCCCTCTCCCAGGCAGTGATAGATAGCAACATTGCAATCACTGTTGATATATCAGTAAAAAAAAAGTCAACATGGTCGACATCAGTAAAGGGGCATCATGTATTATGTGCCTAGATGCATTCCAAGTGTGTTTACTGACGCACGCATCTGTAAATAAGGAAGTTGGGAATGTTAAGATTTGCAGAGCGTACTGTCCATTGGGTTCCAGTATGATCCCGGAATATATTACTACCAACTTTCATTATTGCAAAGTCTCGAATTCTTGTTTATATTTCCCATGAAAGGTCGCTCCTTTCCGATACACGCGGTATATGCAGCATTGATGAAGAAACTATTGTCTCATTGTACTTATATACAATTTATTGGTGAACGTCATCGGTTTCTATGATATCACGTATGCCTAATATTTATCACTATTTAATGCGTATATTACAAATGGGCTTATATTGTTTGTACGCGAAAGATAACCTGAATTGCTGATATTATAATTCTAGCTCTGTCTTGGAAAGGAAAAACGTAGATGTGCAAATGTTGATGGGATTTACAGGTATGTACAGGTGTAATGTATGCAAGTCATTCAGGGGTGTGTCTGGTGTTTGAATAATGAGAGGTTCAGCCACATAGGTTTGGATATCTAATCCATTGATTTAAGAAAAAAGGAGGTATGGTGGCATACCTGGGCATTTCCAGTTTATAGATTAAATTTCATCCTATATCTGACCAAATTACCAGATATCTGCTGTGTTTCATGAGGGTTTCATCTAACATCCTACTAAGTGACTTACCGTCGTCGGTTATTATTATGAGGTTGTCGCAATCTTCAAATGTTGGTTTGGATGTGCCAACAAATAAAAGGTACCTACTATGACTGACCTGTAATTTAAACTTGCTGTTTTCCGATGTCAGGCAATTTTGTGTGATGTGCTGATAATTAGGTAGTCATTTTCCTTTATTTAATATTTTATTACTTTTCCACAGTATTGTTTTGCTCTGTCAGGGTTAGTTGAGCTCTGCTCAGATTTTATGCGAAAACGACTTCGGCAGTATTCAAGTTCTATCTATTGATATATATTCGGTTGTGAATTTGACTAACATACGGTCGGGGCTTGGTAGCGGGGGGCAACGCACCCCGAAAATGATCTGAAAGATACATTCCTACAATGCAGTTTTTGTTTTTCGGTCCACGTATTTATGGTATTTCTTAATTTTTTGTAATATTTCCACAAAAGACCACTTCTGTTATATAATTAGTATCCATAGGAAATACATTTATATATATACATAAAGTTAGTGAAGTTCATCCAATCATACTCTTACTTTGTGTGTAGTATACTGCTATTGCATAAATGAGTGAAAGTGAAATGCGTCAATGTGAAGCCATCGGTGAAGATGACGAATCGCAACAACACATTCTAATACTACCTCCCTTGAAATAAGAGCTTGATGTTACTGACACAAAAGGGTATTTTTGTGCTTGACTGTGAAAAAACAGAACGAACAGCCATAATTCCAGTAGGGAACGACCCGCTGTGGTGCAGACGTGCCGCGTCCAGTCCATGGAGGTAGATATCTGTATATATATATGGGTTTGATGAATAACCAATGGTTCAATAATTGTCAGCCTGAACCATGTATTAGAGTCATAAATTGTCATCGTCTTGTCAATACAATACAGTGAAGTATGCAAACTAAGTAGTAGTTGCAAGTGAAGTCATTGATTGTGAGGCTGGCCATGAGCGGGCGGCCTGTGCCCAATCAAAGCATCTTCTTGGTAGACACGTGGCCCGTGTCTCTCGTAGAACGAATGTGCGCGTCTACTGGATGCGTGTATCCATGTTATTATAACAGTTTAGGATGGTGCCCTGTTGTGTACTGTGTGTGTGCGTGTAAGTTGTTAACCTAATGATGTTTGGCCTGTAGACGTGAGGGAGGAGTTCAGGGGCCCATCAGACCGCTCCTGCTCTGTATTCAGGCTTATTGATTTACTTGGAAGTAAAGCATATACAAAAACAAACAGGAATTGACTTCTTGCGACCATTCTTGACACCCTACTTGTTTATCAGGTCTCCGAACTCTCATCTATGTACCTGTTTTAATCCCGACCTCCGCGTTCACATTCGATCGACATCTGCCTCAAACATTAAAAGAAGGAAATAACTGTAATAGGATTCAAAAATAAATGTCTCTAAAATGAGAAAAATGGCACTGCCCCGTCGAATGACGGTTTTAATATTTGGTCACAGTATCTCGCCACTTGCTGTCAAAAAAAAGGCTTCTTTGTCATAATGCGCTCATTTAATGACTAAGATAACGTCATTTTCGGACAGAGTAGGCTAGATGTCATTTGATGTGATGTGATTTATATGTACACAATTACAGTGAGTGTCTAGATCCTTATCCGATATATAATACTATGTTTTAAGACCCTTTCAATATGTTTCGCAAGTGAAAGGCATACAAGCTCAGTTGGCGAGGTAGATGGACATGCCCGGGACAAAACGTTTGACACGCGAGAATGATTTTAATGTTGGCTGCGCTTTCTGCTCGACTCTTTGGTGTCTCTGTGGTGACCGGTCAGGTGTGCATTTTGCATCTGATCGTACTCATGAACGTAAAGGCCTACTTAATAAATGCCCCCCCCCCCCCTTCGTAAATTCCTGGATCCGTCACTGGACATTATCGATAAACAATGCGTTGCAACATCGTTTGAAGCGGGTGTCCAACCTAAATAATCGCGATCTGCACCGAAAGTTTGCATCTTAAAATTAAATTGGCGAGTGTCAACGCTTCGTTTCGGCCGACTGGTAAGGAGACAAAGATTAAGGCAACCCGCCCCCAAGGAATCTCAAGCAGAGCGCCATTTTGCCAGAAGCAGTGACGCATATTGTGACTATTCATATGGCGCCGCCTTACGTTATAACTCGCGGTAAGAGAGATCAGGGCCTCGATTTACAGATGAACAGCGGCAGTTCCAAGCCTCGCAGTAGCGCAAGATCTTAGTGTTTCATGGAAAAGTACCGTTCAAACAAATTGATACACGTCTTGCGACGATTGACTCTGCAACAATGCCATGATTGCAGTTAAAATCGCAGCTATTTATATTAGCAATTATCAAGCGCTCTTGTTTTGCCCACACAATAGGCGCAATTTCCGGTTTGAATAAATTAGAGTATCGCCTCCTGATTGGTCAATCGCGGACAAGCCTCCAAAAAGCGCTGCCGCCTGGGTAGGCGGCGAAATCGGGCCTGGCGGTCACTTCTAAATTTTATTGTGAGCTACAGATAGAACGAAAAATTCTATAATTTGGAGGATAGACAATTGGGTGTTATATGAATCG
Source organism: Arenicola marina (assembly GCA_964019135.1). Classification (NCBI taxonomy): domain Eukaryota; kingdom Metazoa; phylum Annelida; class Polychaeta; family Arenicolidae; genus Arenicola; species Arenicola marina. Next base: position 33,227,961 of record OZ025251.1, on the reverse strand, counting down.
GCAAAACAGCGTTAGAGGCCAGGCTGGCGGTTCCCTTTAACCTCACTTAAGCTTAAATAAGCACACTGGCATCAATCGATGAGAGAAAATTACTCAAGTCACACAGAATTCGCTTCAGTTGACGTCCGCAGGTCAGTTAACAGTCCAAAAGTTACAGCCGGAAACATGTGCTTGCCCACTTCCATCGTCACTTCAAAACATTCGTGCCGCGTGCAAACATTGCTTCCGTAAAGTCTCTGTCGACGGAAACTACTTACATTAATTACCCCAAGTAGCATCCAGCAAGTGTGATTGGAGTTTTTACCCCGACGTCTTTCTTTTGACGTCCTATATCAAGTAATGTTTCCCAGGGAATATAAAGGAGGTGCCGAAGGTGTTCCATGTAACACTGACGGACGTCCAGTCCAGTCGGACGCGTGGCTCCGGGGCTCGGTGTTGACAGCGCCGACTAGCGGAAGTATGGGAAACCACTAGGTGCGGCGGCGGGGGCCGGGGGTGGTGGCGCTGATGGAGGAGGTGGCGAGGGCCGGGGGTGGAGGCGCTGATGGAGGAGGTGGCGGGGGCCGGGGGTGGAGGCGCTGATGGAGGAGGGCGGCGGGGGCCGGGGGTGGAGGCGCTGATGGAGGAGGTGGCGGGGGCCGGGGGTGGAGGCGCTGATGGAGGAGGGCGGCGGGGGCCGGGGGATGGAGGAGGTGGCGGGGGCCGGGGGTGGAGGCGCTGATGGAGGAGGTGGCGGGGGCCGGGGGTGGAGGCGCTGATGGAGGAGGGCGGCGGGGGCCGGGGGATGGAGGAGGGTGGCGGGGGCCGGGGGTGGTGGCGCTGATGGAGGAGGTGGCGGGGGCGGGGTGGTGGCGCTGATGGAGGAGGGTGGCGGGGGCCGGGGGTGGTGGCGCTGATGGAGGAGGTGGTGAGGTGTGGAAGAGCGTCACAGCGGCCTTTCATTACATGAGGAGGTTGGTTGGTTATTCAGGACGCTTTAACCACTTTTGGTCATATCGCATCAATGGGAGAAGGAAGGGAGAATGGGGCCATGTCCCCGGGGAAAACCCCCTACTCTTTTCGAAGCAAGACAGATGGGATCTTTACCCTGCGCCCACACAAGAGGAAGGGAGAGTGGAGCCATTACCCCGGGGTAAGCCCATACTCTTTGCGAAGAAAGACCTAGGATCTTTATCCTGCGACCACAGACATGGCCATAGCGGGGCGCGAAAGACCGATCCACGTGACGTTAGGCTCTCAGGTGGCCAGAGCGCGTGCTCTAGCCTACTGAGCTATCGAGGCTGCCCTCGCTCTTTCAGGTCCAATCCTCCGCGAAAGCCGCATTAATTAATGTATCCCACGTTTTACTTGCTGTGATTGATAAGTTACAGCATTAAAATACCGCATGTTTGCTAACTAAATCAATTAGTATATTTATGTATGCGAAAACTAGAGTACTTGTGACCTGAGATGTTGATTGACACAAGAAAATTACCTTTGAATTATTTATTTTATAATGCTGTAAAAATATTGCACCATAAGGAAAAAAGGCGCTAAATATAGGATAAAAGACTTTTTATACATTAACAGACCTAACATATGTCCGCTATAAGTTATCGTGTTCATACACGTGCATGCTAACTTAAAATAATAAACAGTTATACATTATAACTGTCATACACATTGCACACGCTTGAACCTTCAAGGAAGGTGCATTGTTATCATAATAAGTACATAAATGGGCCACTTCTCGAGATCATCTTTTGGAGCTGCGTGCATATACATCATAGGTATACATTGTTAATGACACACATCAACTTCATAAACAAACAACTCTGCAGTATTATCGAGGAGTTGGATTATTAACGTCAGAAAAGACAAAAAACGTATACCTCATAAACCTTAAAATTTAAAACATTAAAACAAAGACAACAGATCGAGTGTTGCAACGGGGAACCCCGCACGGGATGAGTTTCCCGGGAATGCATTGTTCTGACGTGTGCACAGCTTTGGTCACCCCATGGCGATGTCTAACTTAATCATACAGAATGACCCCTCCATACCGCGGAGACACACGTAAGACGGTTGATGAAAGGCGAGAAAACCGTAAGAAGGCTACGAATACATATACTGACATTAATCTTTCACGGCATGCAAAGAACTATACTTGTGCTGTCACCACTGTGGTTTAATATTTCGTAATATATAACACATACGGTTACGTTAACACGGTTTTATGGGCAGCAACTTTTACCATCGCACGCAGCACGAGATATGTGGTCCACGAGATTTCGGATATAAGTCCCCATCAAAATGGTTTTAGCAGTCTTCTTCACTGGATGCGCCCGAGACCTTTTGCGGGAGTTCGGAATAACCCTCTGGTAGCTTGGGGTCAACCGTCGTCCATTCCACCGCGAAAAAGCACAAGGACCCCGCCGTTCCCATGGTGACGAGAATCAGGAGTTGCCAGTGGAGCAGCAAGCGGAGACTGTACACGAAGCCGACAGCTGAGGCCACCGACTGACGGGGTGAAAATGGAGAGAAGAATGTCAAACACACGTTTGGTGAGACACGCGCCAGTATGTAAAACTTCTCGGGACCCATCTGCTTTGTCATCCCATAAATCCCGAGACTATTGCAATAAGGGACAAGCACCTGCAACCCTGATGTTAATTAACACGAATAGGCGCTTCATATTGTACATATACTAGCCTACAGTGTGACTTTGCTGTACAGTGTGGCTATGTTGTTCAGTGTGGCTATGCCGTAGACTATGACTATGTTGTACAGAGTGGCTGTTGTACAGTGCGGCCATATTGTACAGTGTGGCTATGTCGGAGAATATGACTGTTGTACAGTGTGGCTATGTCGTAGAATATGACTGTCGTACAGTGTGGCTGTTGTACAGTGTGGCCATGTTGTTCAGTGTGGCTATGTCGTAGAATATGACTGTTGTACCAAATTACCAAACGATGAACCATATATTTTACACAGGCAATATTTATTCTTCAATGGATAAGTTTATAATAATTTTACGAATTAATTTACACAGAAGCTGGCTTTTAAATGCATGCATGTTGCACAACCTGCTAGATGATATGATAGCAAAAGAATTTACCTGAATAAATTTAAACAGCGCAAACACCGCAGCACTGTCATCAGGATATAGAGAACCCAACAAAGAGTATATCTGAAATGAATCACGAACAATCATGTAACGATTTCTATGTCCAACATAGAAACACGACATCCACTTTGTTCTGTCTTCGCGATGACAATCGATGCAGGTGTGAAGAAACCCCATCCACCTCCACTACTCCCATCGCGCCTAACATGTCCAGCAAACGTATTATCGCTTCTTTGCACCGTTGCATTGTGGGACACATTGCGTTCGCGTCATGCGCACCGTTAGGGCACCATTTACATGTTTCTTTCAGTAAACATATGTAACAGAAAACGCAACAACAATATATGATCTGTGCGATATTTTACCTGAGTATTGAAGCTGCTGTCGCCAAGTCCAAGTAGGACTGCGCATACTAGTATTGTGTATTTACTGCAAAGAGAAAAAAAAACTTAACTCGCAAGGCATGATGGACTAGCGTTTCAGGGCATTTTTGCATACCTATGGGCGAAACCGAGCCGAAGGCTATCCTGGGACAATGACATAGTTGGTGAAACCCGCAACTCGTTGGTCTGCCACTGGGAGCGCTACTTATCGACCATGGGGGCTGCCTTTAAAACACGTAAAGAAAACTCCTACACATATCTCAAGTCCAAATTAAAGTAATACCAGAAAGTGATGTATTGAACTATTACGCTTTTTACTTCAGCATGACAACAACACAGCAATCACAACCGTGATAACGATCGATTTTTTTCAACAGACGTTCTCTAACTCCCAGCGGTATTGCATAAAAACAACAAATTCAAGATGGCGGCATCGACCACGGCCATGCGACAACACAATGGCGCCAAACACGCAACCTACTTGGGTGCTATATACGTCGGTAAGAGAGACTCGTGTATCGGGGAGTCCGCCGGGAGACTGAGGAAGATCAGGTAGAAGGCGATGATGTGGACAATATAGCCCAGCAGTACTATGGGGTCTCTACCGTATTTATTCGTCTTCTTGCCCAACAGACCGAAGCAAGCGCCTCCTGTTAATATCAAAGTATTCTGAGTAAAGGATCAGTTAATAATGGAACAAAAACATATATAAATATATGCGGCCCTTCGACCAAGGCGCCTGTGGAGCAATCATGGTCCAAGTGACCGTCTCCTGCACATTTCTTAGATACACAGAAAACACGACACCTATCGCAACACATATAAAAAAGAAATAAAATTAGTTACCAATATAAATCGAATGTCGGAATAGATAGATAGTTTATTGGTAACTTCAGGCACCAGGCCCCTCATACAAATACAGAACACAAAAATAACATGCAACCGACTAGAACAAACTTCGTTAATTAGATAGAATTTGGCTAAATATTTTTTCATACATAGTGAATGCTTTTTGTATAAACCTTGCTAAGGAGATGTTTTTTCCTCGGAAGTCATAATACATAAAAAAACTCCTAATATCATATGTCGTTAAATATCTTGTAGGAAAATAATTATTGCGGAGATTGTCATACAATGGGCATTTCATTAAAATATGGAACTCGTCAAGAGAAGAAATAATTTCATGCTGCAGGCAATATTTACAGATAGAGTTTTCTCCCCTGCAGTACGAACTTGTCCATAGCACCGTACATCTGAATCTGGCTAAGATTTGCCGTAGTCTAAAATCCTCGAGAAGACACAAGTATGGTTCGCGTATGAGCAAATTCTTATATTCTTTAAAATTCATCAGGTCTGTCGGAATACACGTATTACCGTTCGAAGCTGGGAGCAGCAAATGCGCCATCTTTTATTCTTATTATCAGGTATTTTATTCAGAGATATCGCTAATGATAAACAAAAACGTGTAATTGTCTAGGTACGAACCCATTATTGATCCAAAGCCGAAGAACATTCCGCAGAGTCCCAGTAAACTCTTCGCCTCGGCGCCGAACACCTGAGTGTGACCGGCACTGGTCCCGAAGACTCCGCTCCAGAGGGAAAGCTCGAACCCTGGGTGACATATAACCTGACATTGACATCCACATCACGATATGCAATTAGTACGGACGCACAGACCTTACATACCGTGCACATATCACGTAATCGAATTAATGGGTGGAGTCATCACGTGGCTTAGTAGCGTTCGGCTATTATCGAGCGCGCTTTGGTAGACCAGCCGTGGCGGTCGGTGCGTCGTTCGTCCTGTGCAAATGTTTGCATGGGATAAAGATCCCAGATCACGAGTAGGTGGTTACTACCAGCGATCTCCACTTTGACCCTTCCTCTTGTCAACTTACAACTCACAGTGGTTAAAGCCTATTTAGAACCAACTATTTCCCACCTCGCCCGCCGGCTATTGCAGCCCTTCACCAGGCCTCAATTATTTGAACCGTGAGTTAAAAAAACAACTCCCTGGCCGCCAATCGTATCAGTTGCCAGGGCTTTAAGATATATGGTTTATGTTATCACCATAAAGCGTATGGGCTGGCTCGTGTAACGTGAGAACAAAGGTCCTCGTGGCGCTACCATTTACTTGTAGGCCTAAATGTCACAAGTGAAACGGTTGGTTGGTTGGTTGGTTATTCAGGACGCTTTAACCACGTTTGGTAATATCACGTCAATGGGAGAGTGGAGCCATGTCTCCGGGAGTAACCCCCTACTCTCTATGGAGAAAGACATGGGATCTTTATCCCGTGACCACACAGACATGGCCACAGCAGGGCAGTAACGACCGATCCACGTGCCGTTAGGCTCTCAGGTGGCCAGAGCACTCAAAGCGAGCGCTTTAGCCCACTGAGCTATCGTACCGGCCCCTAAGTGAAACGGTCTGACCTCCCTCGGCACCTACCCACCCCCCCACACACACACACATACACACCCACCCACCATCCTCAACCCATAGCAACTCACTTAGTCAGTCGACACTCCAAAACTCGTTACCCAGTGTGGTCAATGACGAAGGCATTAAACAATTCACGGCTGCAAAATAATTATTTGATCAGGGATCTAGTTTGCACGATCCACGGCAGAATCATAGCTCACCCGTGTACGCAAATGTCACCGCCAGCAGGCCAATGCGACGAGTGAATAGGAGTTTGATCGCCGTCTCTGCAAAGGAAAGTAGTCCTGACGTCATGGAGGAGCTATCCTTTTCTTCGCAAAGTGAACGGATCTATATTACGAAGCGACGATTATGAACCGCTTTAAATATCAGTCAATCAGTCAGGTGCCGTGTCATATCTTTAAAAAAATATAAGCGTATATTATTCTCATGGTTCATATGTAAACATTATGAAGTGTAATCATTCATATCTTTAGCTGCCGACATTACACTCAAATTTACAGGAAATCGTAATAATAATAGTACGATAAGTACCGTGAATTAATTATTTATTATGCTACGGTATGATCATTGGTAACTTACTAAAAGCATTGAGGGCCCCTGCTGGTTTTTCACCGTTCCTGAAAACAAACATTGCAGCAATTGTTAAAGATCGCCAAATCAGTATTCGCCCATGAAGTGTCTTCATATTAGCATTCATCGGTTACACATGTAACCTAATGCATTAAGTGCGTGTGTGGCAACATACCTGTGAATATGACCTGTATGATTTACGTGTAATTTATATACATCTACAATCTATTTGTAGGCTGATATAGTAAAATCTGGTTCGCATCCTCAGTCTAAAATGAATTTGCAGCTAGGTGTTAATTAATATTTAAGTATTTACTACGCGGCATTTGCGCTTATATAGCTTCGCTGTAACTGACGTTTGTATATAGGCATGTATGTCATATATTTGAATATTGCATTAAAGATTGTATATATGTACCATAGGCGTTGTGCCCAAAGTACTGAATAAACATTTACCAAACCATTTGCGCTTATCACGGAATAAACCAATCTAAGACCGACAGAGCTTGTCACAGTTGTCTCTTCCATCTCCTGTCTTTTGGTCTTGACCATCACTCAGGGGTTCATAATGTGACGTTTCACATGTAAGTTGTCAGAGCTCTTATCTCTCAGCTTGAACAATAGTTTACCCAACATGTGTAAGCCAATAAATAACAGGTGGTAGGCGCACTAAGTACTTAAGAATGCGACACTAACCACAACTCACCCAGGTACTTAGGAATCCGACACTAACCACAAAACACCGATAATGTCTTGGCATTACCGTTGAGAATCTGTCGTCGTTTCTTGTGGCGACGTAGGCGGCTTGCGAAGGAGGAACAGTAGCAGGGAACCAGCGACAGCCACGGCGGTAAGCACGGTGAAAAGTGTTGTCCGAGTAGATGTTGAAATCGTCGTCTCATCGTTGAAGGCGAAGTACACGTACAAGTTGCCAAAAATCAGGCTGCAGAAAAATATCCATTATACTTCACATTCTGCTACTAAACTGGCACAATATCTTCACATATAAATACATCTGAATCAGCCATTCATGTTTATGTTGGATTGTTCAGCATCTTAGACAGTCATTGATTCACATTGATATACATGCAGCTTATTTCTCCAGATTCCATTTGCACACATTTTAATTTGTTGTTATTAAACATTGACCATTCTCGAGATAAGTCGCAGGTGTCTAATTTCATTGTTTCATTTGGTGTATTGATTTCTGCATATTCATTCATTTACTCCTTAACTATTTGTATTGTATGCTTTTGATTGGATAGAACGCTTCCAGAGGTATCCTTAAAGCTATTTTATTTCTCAGCATTAGTTGGTAATCTTGTAGAATGCTCAAACCCACCCCTCACATGTGTTCGGACAGGTTGCCTTACTATATATGTACCGCGTATCATGGCGGCTACGGCATGTTTAGTAAGGAGCACCCATCAGTATATGAGTCTGAGCTCGTGTGTTTCATTCACCCATAATATTACTAACTACAACATCATGAAACCATGAATACATACCGGTAATTCATAGAGAATCAATGTTGGAGTGGCCCACAAAAAAATATGCATTACCTGCACTGCATGAGAGCCCAAAATATGCCACTGTTACGTCCCATTGTTTCCACATCTGAGTTCGTCGTCAAAAAACTTCCTTGTGCCGTCCAAATTACTGCGTAAAAAACAAATATATATATATTTTCATACAGTAATTCAGTTTAATAAGCATACTTTGAAAATTCAGTTAATTCATTGTAACCTACTTGTCCATAGGCATAAAGTCCAAATCATAAGTTGTGATTATTAACAGAGAGTGGTAATGCCCAAACAAGCATTTTTTCACATCACCACGGCATGTTGAGCAACAAACTGTTCTACCTTGAAGATTATGGACTGAACAAGTGAATTCCATAAGCAGGCAAGTGACATATTTCTGGCTCTGCAGGTACCCTGCTTTCACAATAAAAGAAAATATCTGTTAGTTATGAAAATACAATAAAATTAGTTTGTCTAGAAATAAACTTTTACATCTCTGTATGTAATGTAATAGAAATACTGAAAGTCATAACCATACCTGCCGCACCAATACCAACTAGCACTGAACCTGCATACAGGGCCCATGTCATTGGCTTCAAAAATGAAGCAATAAATAGGCTGTAATAAAAAAGAAAAAAAAAGAAATATGTGTTAATACTTACATACACTCAGGTAGACACAATAAAGTGGCAGAACTATTTAGTCAAAATATGTGTTATCCAAAGTGATTGCTCTTAGACCATGAGCATTCTCTTAACTTTTTTTAGGCATGAAGTAATATGTACCAACTGCAGTGGATGACATGTAATCACATGTTGGTTGACCTTCAACCTTTCAAAAGTATCAGCTAAAATATATATTGGTAGTAATAGTACATTATTATATAAAAGTAGACATAAGATACATGCCATCCTGAGGGGAAAAACAAAGACCTATAGTTCGAAATTTTGTTGCAATGTCTTGATAAATCCTTACCAATAGCAAAAGGCACCAAAGAGCATTGAGATTTTAGGGCCACATATTGCTACTATTGATGGAGTTGCCCAGTTGAATGAAGCAAAGGCTCCATATATAATAGCCAAACTGTAAAATTAAACGAAAAAAAACAATTAGTGTACCAGGTAGTCTCACAGTAATATATGATAGCAATGAATAATGTATTATCAAATTACTGAACATTTGCCATTTATTTCAAATATTTGATATGACTAGTTAGAAAATATTTATTGTACTGGTGTATATACATGTATTCCCGCAGTATTTATATAATTTAGGAGTAAAAAATATGTTTTTTTCTCTGGATGCAATGTATCAAATGACTCACACATTGTATTATCAGCTCATTAGCATTTATCATAAAAATATAATTATCCAGCATATAAAAACCCAAGCCATTATTTATGTGTTGCTCATACATTACTGATACCAAATATTTACTAGGAGTTACCACAGTATCAATTTCTGAGCCTGCCATAGAAGATGAACCAACATTAATTTGATATTACCTTGTATATCCATCTCCTGAAAATGTGGAATTTGCTTCCACTTTGGCAGCTTCAATAACAGTGGTCTGAAATATTACAGAGAAATTTATTATATTATTATATAGTATAAGTCACACCTTTTTTCCTCATGGCCAAGGGGTGCGACTTATACACCAGTGGGACTTACATATGGCGCAAGTTGAAGTTTGTCTCTCGGGAACCCCCCACCGGCCCTTCTCCCCTACTAATGCATCACAGCTTCACTGACCATGCAATGCATCAGCAGCCAGCAATGCCTAGTCAGCAGGTGTTAAGCCGGTGCTGTGGAAACTGTGTCAATTCTTACAGCATTTTAAAACAAAAATTAGCACAGGAAGCCACTTGCTACCCTAAGACATTGGCCAAGTCTTTTGGGATCCACCCACTGCCGTGCTTTATCTGTTGTCTGCATTCACAAATCGATCTTTTCCATAACATAACTGTATTTCAACTGCGGCGTCATGCACCCAGTGCTTCAGAGCGTGGGCAAATCTCACACCAAAGGTGCCAATTATACACCGGTGCGACTCATATAGGCTCAAGTCTCAATATTTCTCAAAATTGGTGGGTGTGATTTATACACTGGCACAACTTATACCCCAGAAATTATGGTATATAAGACCACAGATAACAATCCTAAAATCACATACCACATAGCCTAGCAGTAACCTTATAGCATGCATTGACATTAGACCAGTGATGAGGTAGGTACCAACTGTCACAAACCAAGACATTTTTGCCAAAAAAGCCTCAGGAGACCTATTTAATACAAAATACACAATGTGTCCTACTCCTGCTGGAACAACGACTGGCCACTTCCACATGTCACGATGATGCATACAGGATGGCCTTTTACCAGAATGCTGTATGGGTTAGGGTTGGTGGGGTAGAGGGAGGAGGGGGGTGTCCGGGAATTAGCGCGGACCGGTGCGGCAGGGTGTTATCTAATTGCGCTACTGTTATTTTCAGGGCGTGAAGTGGAAGACCTGACAAGTGGACTTCAAGGCCCAGATCGTGTACTGTTATCTTCAGGGCGTGAAATGGAAGACCTGACAAGTGGACTTCAAGGCACAGATCGTGTACTGATATTTTCAGGGCGTGAAATGGAAGACCTGACAAGTGGACTTCAAGGCACAGATCGTGTACTGATATTTTCAGGGCGTGAAATGGAAGACCTGACAAGTGGATCGTGTACTGTAATTTTTAGTGGAAGACAAGTGGACTTCGAGGCACAGATCGTGTACAGGTCTTGAAGTGAAGTGGAAGACATAAATGAAGTGAAAATACTCTGTTTTAAATTTTAACGTAAAAAAAACCCGGCGGGCATGTCGTGATCTAGACCGAAACCCGAAACTCGTAACTTAAAGTTACTATTTCAACAAATTTTGCGGCGGGGGTGTTCCGTCAGATCACGTGAGGCGCCACGGCTGTTGGAACAGCTGTAAACACTGTATAACACTCTGCCTCAAGGAGGCGCTGCCAGTCGCGAATCCTGGCCAATAACAAAAGTTAGTCGTTGGCGCTCGCCCTGGCGGAGATTACTTCATGCGTGTTACGTAACCAGAACACCAACGTCACTGTACACAAGTTTTTTCTCCACCAGATTTGTTTCACAATGAATGTTTACTTTTTGTTGTAATAGTAACTTTAATCTTAATCCCTCACTTAATGCCTCCTTTCAAGTTTGCCACTCCACCCCACAACGAACTGACAAACCAAGCCCCCACAGAAAACACCCCCGCCCGCCGCCCCCGCCACCCACCCCCTCCCTCACGAGCTGCCACAGCCTATTGGCGGCCACAGCCATAGGCGGCCACAGCCTACATACCCCCTGTGGAGTCACACTCACTGCTCGCAATGGTACTTGATAGCCAGAACTGAGAAATGTGCCTGTGTGTATCCGTTGATTTACGGCGCCTGTGCCGTGGCAGTGCCTGTGCCGTGGCACAGCCGTGTGAGTGTGTCGGATTTTCAGGCTTAAGTTTAGCCTAAGCCTAAAGTCAAAGTCATAAATGCTGTAGACTCACGTTTCGGCCCATATTTTCCGCGAATTTGGCGCGATCGCTCTAAAAATCACTGACCTGACAAAGCAACCCTGTGCAATTTTAATGATACCAAACTTACGTGCGTACTGCAAGGTTATCCTTTTTTAAGACACAAACAATATTTCTCCGTGCTGACACTCCATTGGTACGAAACGCAGTTTCGTAAATATACTAAAGCACACGTCATAAAATGACGTAGTTGCCATGGCGCCGAACATGCTCTGAGCTATATTTGCACCAGCCACGCGCGCCATGGCAACTATAGAGCCTTTCATTGTCTGTGATTTAGTCTATTTGTCACAAAGTGTCTGCTGCCAATGCCATGGAGTGTCAGCACGGAGAAATATTGTTTGTGTCTTAAAAAAGGATAAGCTCACAGTACACACGTAAGTTTGGTATCATTAAAATTGCACAGGGTTGCTTTGTCAGGTCAGTGATTTTTAGAGCGATCGCGCCAAATTCGCGGAAAATATGGGCCGAAACGTGAGTCTACGGCATTTATGACTTTGACTTTTTAGTTTAGAGATGTGTAAAGACTATTTAGAGTAAAGTTAGATTTACCTGCACCATAGAGCACGTCTGAAAGCTGGTAAATAAAAACATGAACGAAAAACCAAGTATAACGATGTTATATAAACGCCAATCGCAAGTTCTTGCTGCACTATCCATTGTTTTGTCGATGTAAATAAGCTTATAATCTGCAACAAACAGCCAAGTTTACAGTTTACCCCGTCTGCACGGTCGACGACGGTCACATGACCAGGCGCACAAGGAAGTCATGTGATAAATATAAACCAGCGTCTTCGCTAGATGGCACCGCAGTGCATGAGAAGTTTGCCTTATGACAAAGGCGTGTGGATTTGATCAAAGACCGTATGAAGGTTCTTGATTTGATGTTCCCAAGGACGAATATTTGGCAATGTGTATAGATCTATATCTTATTGAAAATCGTCTCTTTTGCACCACCTTTTTGTAAGTACTTATGTTCTTCAAAAAACTGCGCACCTTGGTGCAAGTGCCCCCAGGCAAGCCCGCTTCTTTAGGGGCACAACGGTAACAGTGTTAAAATCCTTCGACGTTATTAGGGAATCGACTGTAGCTTTTATTATAACGTGGGCGCGTACAATAATAGTGCTTACGTATTCTATATACCTTGTTCTATCTTCTGACATCAAGAAAGTGTGTCAACACTAGATGGTTGCAGTCATATTTTCGCGAACAAATGTTGGAGCATGCGACATTTCCCTACCAACCGCCATGCGTATGCAGCGCCACCTGGCGAATCCCGCCACCATTTGTAGCCTGGGTCCCAAACTTTGTAACAGTTAAAGACCTGTGAAAGAGGGCGCTGCTGTTGTCCTTAAATTCAAAGTGAGCGACTGACAAGGCCATCTAGGGGAGAGTCATATGCTAATGGCGAGGAGGAACCAAGTCGCATTCACAGGTACCGGCATCCGCCAAAAACAAATATGGCGGACGGCTGGTCGGGAACAATTGTGTGCTCCAACATTTCTTCGCGAAAATATAATCGAAACAACCTAGTGTCGACACACTTTATTGATGTCAGATGATAGAACAAGGTATATAGAATACGTAAACATTATGATTGTTCGAGCACACGTTATAATAAAAGCTACAGTCGATTCCCTACTAACGTCGAAGGATTTTAACATTGTTACCTTTGTGCCCCTAGAGAAGCGGGCTTGCCTGGGCCCGGGCACTTGCGCTAACTTCGCGCCATGCAAACTGTTTGTATTATTACATGTTGTGTAAGTTGGGCCTTCAAGACTAAATAAACCACAACCAACCACAAAAATAGTTGCAGTAAAATGTCATCTTTGTTGTAATAAGAAGGCAGTGATCAGAGGTACTTGAGACGATAAATATTTTTCTCATATCAATAAAGCAACTCAATATGCCATTAATTCCTGTGTAACGCCGCGCACGACTAACGGCATGGTCCATATTATCCTCACACATATATGTATGATCTTTTGATTGGAACCCATTTTTATTCGTTCGGCATATGGCAAGATTCTATTAGGCGCCGAATTTAACATTCCTGTTTCTAGATAACCGTTGTACATTAAAGACTGAAGGCTCATGGTTGTAGATCTATAGCCGGGTCAAAGGTACACAGGAGTCGCCGCACGGGAGTTGAGCCTTACTATTTTTGACAATCGGACAAGAGAATAGAGAGGTTTCACATACTCGGCCTGGCATACAGCTTTCGCAACAAAAATTAACTATAAGTATTAACAGCAGTATACCACCAGGCTCAAAACTGCTCAACTGCCCAAATTTCAACAGTTAAAATGTTGGCGGTTGAAAACTAAATAATTAGCATGGTAAATTCTTTAGCTGAGGAATAACTGAATTCTAACTAGCTTTCAACTGAAAAATATTAGAGTCTATAACTTCAGTTATACAGTTAATTAAAATTCCTTTTTTTTTCTTTCGTACGTGGGTTGGCGAGGTAGATCGACATGCCCGGGGCAAAACGTTTGACACGCGACAGAGAATGATTATGATGTTTGCTGCGCTCTCTGTTCGACTCGTTGGTGTCTTTGGTGACCGGTCAAATGTGCATTTGGCAAAAGAACCTATTCGATCATGACCGTGATGTGCCCCCCCCCCCCCCCCCCCCCTTCGTAAATTCCTGGATCCGTCACTGGACATGATCAATAATCAATGCGTTGCAACATTGTTTAACCACACAGGCATCAATTGGTGAGAGTAATTAAAATTACTCAGTCACGGAGAATTCGCTTCAGTTGACGTCAGCAGGTCAATTGACAGTCCAAAAGTGACAGCCGGAAACATGTGCTTGCCCTGTTGCCGCCTTCCGTCGTCACTTCTGTCGTTATTCGTGCCGCGTGCAAACATTGCTTCCGGCAATCTCTACCTTCGGCTGAAGACTCTGCTGTAGGCCACGAGATTGATATGACAAGCTATTTTGTACCATTTTTATTTCAAAGATAATTTTATTTATCTATTCATCACTAGATGTATGACGATATAGCGTTAGAAGCAGGTTTAAGCCAGTAGTTGCGTCAGAAAGCAAGTTTGTCTCCGAGAAATGTAACTTTTTAATTTAAAACGATTTTGCTTGTAATTATAATATCGATGGCTTGCCATTGACCTATTTCGATGTTTGCTCCGCCGGTGCAGGGTGAACTTCGAGTGCCACTGCGCGGTAGAGTTTGTCCTTGCCCCAGTCAAGGCAGGATTTCTAGGCCAGTCATCGGATTCTGAACGCCCATCCCACTCGCCCACCTACTTTTGCCTTTCAAGGCGCACAACTCGCCAAGTGTGTAGCGGGCGGCACACTCCACTAGTCCACTGGTCAAGTGGCAGGGTGAGGCGGGAACCCGCAAGTTGCCGGAGATCATCATTTCGAAGCGTGGTGTTTACTTTACGTTGTGTCCATATTGGATATTAACCGTTCACAATGTCGATATTAACACTTAGTGCCAAACTGGACCGGACAGATTCCTCCACGCCATGGGGATTTCGTATGCACGGCGGAAAGGATTTTAGCTCGGCTATTTCTATACAGCGGGTAAGTTGTACATCGTACAGTCAGACTGTCAGTGTCAGCGGTCGCGATACACTCACTGTCTGAACTTTGAAGTCGTGAAGAGGCTGAGGCTGTCACAGTGTGCCTAACATCTTGTAGACCTATGTCTATGATGTGAGACGACATACTTATCAGACAGTAGATCTATCAGTGATACAGTGTCAATGATTGATATCATTTGGTAATGAGACAGATAAACTGATAAATCTATGACTCATGTGAATCAAGACAAGAGTGCTGTATGAGTGTATCCACACCACAGCCACAAGGGAAAGGGGTAGGGCATGAATAAAACCTGTGCTGTGTGCTTTTCTTTTGGCCAGGACCAGTGTCACATGCGGAAATGCCCTCAGATGTGGAGATATCTGCCTTATATTATATTTTGATGATATGACCCTCTCCGCCCCATGTGTCTGTACAGTCCCATTATGATCGATATAGGGGTGGGGGGGTGGGGGGGCATCTCTGAATACTCAATTTCTTCCATCAATGAAATTTTCACACAGGTGGCAATGGAAACAGCCTAGCTTCTGCTGAATATCCAATAGATCAACTGTTGGAATGGGACACAATCCTGTGAATCGGTATGAAAGAAATGGCGGGTGGTATACTGATATGTAATGTGCGTATTCAGTGTACCTTAGGGATCTACCCAGGTTACCAAAGAAATGCATCCAGTGTAGCTGCCCTACCCCACCTCCCCTGTCCTTCACTCTTTAATATGCCTATGGGTAGGATGTGCCCAACACTAACAGATAAGTGCAGAGGCATTTTTTCCTCTTATTTAAAAATTGTTCATATATAACAACATTCCACCTATATTGTGTTATTTAAAATCTCCTTGATAAACATCCTGGCCACATGGTTTGACAGGGTAAATGTTGATGAAAGGTAAAATGTTTAAAATATGGCACCAATATCTGAATTCCTTATGATACAGTATAGGTCTACAAGAAAGCTACACTTTCCTGCATTCATGAGATACATCAGATAATAAAATGGCATACAAACATACCATTACTTATTGCATGCAAGATCTATAGGGGTTCTAGCTTATACACCAAGAACCTAAATATATCACCACCATTCCAAACATTTTATGCTGCATTTACACCAAGTTTCCACCAACATTAATATGATCTTCAAATTCTTTTGGAGATATATGGTAAGCACGTCCTATATATATGAATGTCAAACATTGTACAAAATAGATATATGTTAACCTATTTAAAAGGCTAAAAAGCTAGAGATGTTGTAGTAGACTACATATATTACAAGTCACCACTGGACTTTCGCCTCTCTCTGGACTATACTTTCATCCCTTCCACATCCCCTCTCTCACACACTCCAAGTACCCTTTCTAGCATGTCCATAATCCCCTCCTATACCCGACATCAGACTGAAGTAAATGACTTAGGTTTCTAATTGTAGAGACAAGTAGTCATGATGACTAATATCAACCACCCCTCTCTCCAGCTTTGCACATCTTTACCAAGTGTCAGACATGTGGCTATCTGCTGAAACACTGAATGTTATAAATCATTTGTGCTGACCCAGTGCATAGTATATGTTCCTACCCTAATGGCGTATTGTAGAGAGTGCTAAATGGCAGTTGGATACTGCCCTGCTTCTTTGATCATTCCAATTAAAATCTACAATTTCTAACAATTTTGAGAAGTGTTGCTTCACAAATACATTTTAATGGCAGTGAATACCATGTCTCAATGCATTCCCCTACACCCATGTACACCCCTGCCCTCCCCATAAATATACCCCCCCTCTCTTGTATTGCTTACAATACGTACAAGCAGTGGCTTCAAAAAGAAGGCCATCTGCAACATACATGTTGACCAGTAAACCATGTCCAGATAATTCCTGTGGAATTAGAATGCAATATGTTAAGCAATTGCTATTATCCACAAAGCCTTAGAAGACTTTTAAAGAGTATGTTAACATGGCCATGCCAAGCCATCTGCATTGAATGTCAAATATATTTATCATATATCCTGTGGTAGCCCACGCCTATTGTCAGATTATATGTTAGCTAGCCTGCTCCACACATTCTGTATCAGACCTTTTATAATTCATGTTAGCTTGCTCTCCACATCCCATAACAATGATGTACATGTAATACAATTTTATGGTAGCCATTCAGGCTCTATATATACACAAGAAAATTTCTCGTTCTGTGATACCTTGGACATTGTGAAGTGGTTGAAAAACCATCGCTTTACTGCACACAAATTATGTACTGTAGTTTTAATTGTTTGACATACAAAAGTAAACTGTGTATATACATGAAGGATGAAGTTCAATTGCCAACCAGGTGTAAGCCCAGTGTCTACTGTGGTCACCATGGGTGACAGGGCAAGTGGGAGTGTACATCTCTGCATAATTAGACCAGTCCTATAATATGCTAGCCTGCTACTCACAACTTGTATCAGACTTATAATATGTTCTAGTCTGCTCTGTGTATATCATGTATCAGATCACTTCTATTATATGCTAGCCTGCTTCCTGTATCAGACCACTTCTATTATATGTTAGCCTGCTCCCTATATCCTATATCAAACCACCTCGATGATATTAGCCAGCTCCTCATGACATATGTCAGACCACTCTTATTATAATCTAGCCTGCTACCTGCCAGTATATCCTGTATCCAACCACTTCTATTATAGGCTAGCCTATTCCATATATCTTATATCAAACCTCTTCGATGATGTTAGCCAGCTCCTCATGACATGTCAGACCACTCTTATTATAATCTAGCCTGCTACCTATATCCTGTGTCAGAGCAATCTTACTATAATCTAGCCTGCTCCCTATATCCTGTATCAGACCACTTCTATTATATGTTAGCCTGCTCCCTATATACTGTTTCTGACAACTTCTATTATATGTTAGCCTGCTCCCTATATCAGGTATGAGACCACTTCTATTATATGTTAGCCTGCTCCCTATATCCTCTATCAGACCACTTCTATTATTTGGGCTCGCGCTAGGATATTTTTTTCATTAGCCAATTTGGCTAATTCCGTGGAAAAACATTAGCCAAAATTAGCCAAATATATTGGTTATAAATGGACTTACATCGTGTAAACTTCCGCCAATATTTGTTCGAGGATTTTCTGGTTCCATTTGTTGAAAAAAACATGAATAAAAATGTGTTTATAGTTGAAATTTTATATTCGCCATTTTGGCGAGTGTCCAGGAAGTTCTTATCGCCAAATCCCGAATTTTCTCGCCAAATGGCTATTGGCGAATGCTAACGCGAGCCCAGATTATATGTTAGCCTGCTCCCTATATCCTCTATCAGACCACTTCTATTATTTGCTAGTCTTCTCCTTATAAACTGTATCAGACCACTTCTATTATATGCTCCCTATATCCTGTATCAGACCAGTTCTATTATATGTTAGCCTGCTCCCTTTATCCTGTATCAGACCACTTCTATTATATGTTAGCCTGTTCCCTATATCCTGTAACAGACCAGTTCTATTATATGTTAGCCTGCTCCCTATATCCTGTATCAGACCATTCTATTATATGTTAGCCTGCTCTCTATATCCTGTATCAGACCACTTCTATTATATGCTCCCTATATCCTGTACCAGACCATTCTATTATATGTTAGCCTGCTCTGTATATCCTCTATCAGACCACTTCTATTATTTGCTAGTTTTCTCCCTATATACTGTATCAGACCACTTCTGTTATATGTTAGCCTGCCCCCTAAATGATGAATCAGACCACTTCTATATGTTAGCCTGCCCCCTAAATGATGAATCAGACCACTTCTATTATGTTGGCCTGCTCTCTATATTCTGTATCAGACCACTTCTATTATATGCTCCCTATATCCTGTACCAGACCATTCTATTATATGTTAGCCTGCTCCCTGTGTCCTGTATCAGACCACTTCTATTATATGCTCCCTATATCCTGTATAAGACCACTTCTATTATATGTTAGCCTGCTCCCTATATCCTGCATCAGACCATATCTATTATATGCTAGCCTGCTCCCTATATCCTTTATCAGACCATGTCTATTGTATGTTAGCCTGCTCTTCATATCCTGTATCAGACCACTTCTATTATATGTTAGCCTGCTCCCTATGTCCTGTATCAGACCACTTCTATTATATGTTAGCCAGCTCCCTATATCCTGTATTAGACCATGTCTATTATATGTTAGCCTGCTCCCTATGTCCTGTATCAGACCACTGCTATTATGTTAGCCTGCTCTCTATATTCTGTATCAGACCACTTCTATTATATGCTCCCTATATCCTGTATCAGACTACTTCTATTATATGTTAGCCTGCTGCCTATGTCCTGTATCAGACCACTTCTATTATATGTTAGCCACCTCCCTATATCCTGTATCAGACAACTTCTATTATATGTTAGCCTGCTCCCTATGTCCTGTATCAGACCACTTCTATTATATGTTAGCCTGTTCCCTATGTCCTGTATCAGACCACTTCTATTATATGTTAGCCTGCTCCCTATATTCTGTGTCAGACCACTTCTATTATATGCTCCCTATATCCTGTATCAGACCACTTCTATTATATGTTAGCCTGCTCCCTATATCCTGTATCAGACCTTTTCTATTATGTTAGCCTGCTCCCTATATCATGTATCAGACCACTTCTATTATATGTTAGCCTGCTCCCTATATCCTGTATCAGACCACTTCTATTATATGCTAGCCTGCTCCCTATATCATGTATCAGACCACTTCTATTATATGCTAGCCTGCTCCCTATATCCTTTATCAGACCATTCTATGATATGTTAGCCTGCTCCCTATATCCTGTATCAGACCACTTCTATTATGTTAGCCTGCTCCCTATATCCTGTATCAGACCACTTCTATTATTTGCTAGTCTTCTCCCTATATACTGTATCAAACCACTTCTATTATATGCTCCCTATATCCTGTATCAGACCACTTCTATTATATGCTCCCCATATCCTGTATCAGACCACTTTTGTTATATATAGCTTGCTCCCTATATCTTGTATCAGACCTTTTCTATTATGTTAGCCTACTCCCTGTATCATGTATCAGACCACTTCTATTATATGTTAGCCTGCTCCCTATATCCTGTTTCAGACCTTCTATTATATGTTAGCCTGCTCCCTATATCCTTTATCACACCTTTCTATGATATGTTAACCTGCTCCCTATATCCTGTATCAGACCACTTCTATTATATGTTAGCCTGCTCCCTATATCCTGTATCAGACATTCTATTATATGTTAGCCTGCTCCCTATATCCTGTATCAGACCACTTCTATTATATGCTAGCCTGCTCCCTATATCCTGTATCAGGCCACTTCTATTATATGTTAGCCTGCTCATTATATCCTGTATCAGACCACTTCTATATTATGCTAGCCTGCTCCCTATATCCTGTATCAGAGCACTCTTATCATAATCTAGCCTGCTCCCTATATCATGTATCAGACCTTCTATTATATGTTAGTCTGCTCCCTATATCCTGTATCAGACCACTTCTATTATATGCTAGCCTGCTCCCTATATCCTGTATCAGGCCACTTCCATGATATGTTAGCCTGCTCCTTATATCCTGTATCAGACCACTTCTATTATATGCTAGCCTGCTCCCTAGCCTCCCTAGCCTGTTCCCAAGTACACACATCTTGGTTCACTGCCTAAACAGTACATGTACTGACATGACATGTCAACTTTTGGGCATTCAATTAGTTTAGTCATTCAGATACACTCCTAACCTACCGTAAGCTGTTTAGTGGATGTGAATATATGTAAGATATGTAAGTGGTGGTAAAATAAAGCTAAATTTTAAAGATGGAGTGTACTATAACAATTTTTATGTCGAATAGTGTATTAGCTTGGAAGGATGGTTCCTGGACGCGAATTGGTAGGTAGGGTGACCTTTATCGGTTAGAATCAGCTGAGCATGCAGTTATCTCCTGGTTTAGGATGACACTGTGGTGTAGTTTTACCAGGAACATGAATAATCTCTGTTATGCATTGCGAGTGCCTGGTTGTCATTTACATGTTAGGTCAAGAAGGGTAACAAAGTCACAAAGTCAAAGTGGTAATTATAATCTGCCAAGGCTGTCACCCATGTCCTTACCATAATAGGTCAAGTCATGGATATGATGGTGACCTTATTAGCGCCAATGTTTCGTTTAAGTTCGTTAAAGTTGCATGTGGAGCTCTTTCCCGCCAAAACTAAAGAGGTCAAAATACAAATAAGAATCAGTCCTTGAATCATTCAAGATTGGTTTTGTCTAACCTCCACCCATGCCAGACTGCCAAATAGTGTCTCTTAGCCGTGCCCGTGATATCAATTTACCATAAAAATTTTCATTTCAGTGGTAAACGTCATCAGTTTGTGTGCTTCGCGATGCTTTGTTATAAGTAGCAGTGCCGCGACAGAGTGCTGTGGTGTCGCGGGATAGACACGTTTGCCACACCACAGCCGAAACGGCAATATTTATCAGGTTTCTGAATTTATGGAATGGAACACTCGAGTTTTCTGCAGATTTTGATATGAATTTCGCCTGGGCTTAGTTTTGACGGGAAAGAACTCGACATGCAACTTTAAGAAGTGATCTAGAGATGGCTTAAAATTCCATTAATTAGGACACTGTTTTTGAGATTTCACATATTGTAGTAAATGCAATATGTGGGAGACAACTGTTTATGATATGGCCGCGGGTAGACGGTAGTCCTAAGATAATGGCGTGGTGCTGGCTAAGACATCAGTGCTATCATGTATTGTAGTTGGCTGCTGGCTGGTTCAGGACTTGGGCCTGCTTGCCGGGGAAGAAAGGCTTGCATGTGCTGGACCAACCCCGCCTGGATCGAGCTCGCCAGCCCAGCGCAGCCCAGCCCAGGCAGCCAGCCGTCCTCTCAGCCTACTACTACTACTACCCCCCATAAAAGGCAGTCGACATGCCAATCATGCCGCTCCAGCCCCCATGTTGTATGTATCTGGCCTGTCTATCTATTTCCATCCTGTTCCCCCCTCTCCCGCCAGGTAACTCCCGGCAGCCTGGCGGCGAAATGCGGCCTGCAGGTGGGCGATACCATTACGCGGATAGGGGACACGCCCGCTGATGGACTATTCCACAAGGAGGCGCAGAACCTCATCTTGCGCGGCGGAAACTCCTTAGAACTCAACCTGCAGAGGTAAGAGAGCCAGTGCAACAAGACAGAGAACGCTTGCAACGACAGAAAAAAAAAAAAAAAAAAAAACTTGTCAGTTTTTGCCCCGTGGCCAATAAAGCATTCAATGTGATTTATGCCCTGGGACGAACCCGACAACGAATAACAACTTATATTTTGCAGGTGTTGTTTTTTTTGCCCTCTGCGAAACTACTTTAATTAGAGGTTGGGGAAAGGGAAAACATTGAAGATGAACCTCGCTTGGGGGCCCTGAAGGTGCCTCGTGCGTCTTGGTGGGTAGGTGTGACAGACGGCTGGTTGCGACACCCCTCTTCATGTTAAACGTGGAGGGCCGTCTGTGACCCCACCCCCACCCCTACCCCCACCTGCAGTCCTGTGAACTGTTGCAACTCCCTCTACCCTCCCTCTAGACGGTAGACGGCTCACTACGCCCCCCGCCCCCCCGCCATGTAAACTGCAGCTCGCCCCCCACCCAGAATGCTCACTCTAGCCCCGCTCACCCCCCCTTGTGGAGTGTAGAAGGGTATCTGCTTCCCTCCTCCCCCCCCCCCCCCCTCACACACACGCATACACACGATGTAGACCGTTCCAGTGTCGAAGCATGATTTCTGGGTTTCCTCTGCCGTATTATTAAGCACAGTGTCTAGGCCGGTACTACTGTGGCGGCCCGGCTGCACAGTACCGGTTGCATTTGATTAGATTATTATATGATATCATCTATTATGTGCGCCCTCATCTCATCGAAAAACCGGACGTTAAATGGAAGCGAACGCGAAATCTACGTTGACAGATCCGTGTTGGTAGCATGAAAGTTATCCCTGTGTGTGTAGTAAGTCAGTGAGGCGATGCGGCGGGGTAGGGTCGGGGTGAATCTCTGGTGGGCCGATCGTGTGTATGGATGGGTTGAGATACTCCTGTACGCGTCCCAAAAGCGGTGTGATGTGCTGTACAAACGGATGCAGTTTGTGCAGCCCTGGGTTGTCCTACGTTGGCTATGACCCCCCCCCCCCTCCCCCACCCCATAGGAATCACGGTCATTTAGGTCCTGGCATTAAGCTCTCCGTCAGCTCACTCCATCTCTTGAACTCCCATATATAAATATATTCCGTTTGCCCCTCACCACATGGCTGCACTCTCCCTTCCTCCACCACATGGCTGCAATCTCCCTTCCTCCTCCACATGGCTACACCTACCTTCCTCCACCACATGGCTACACCCTACCTGCCTCCACTACATCACTACACTCTCCCTCCCTCCACCACATGGCTACACTTTCCCGTCCTCCACCACATGGCTACACCTACCTTCCTCCACCACATGGCTACACTCTCCCGTCCTCCACCACATGGCTACACTTCCCCTTCCTCCTCCACATGGCTACACCCTACCTGCCTCCACCACCTGGCTACACCCTACCTGCCCCCACCACATGACTACACTCTCCCTCCCTCCACCATATGGCTACACTTTCCCGTCCTCCTCCACATGGCTACACCCTCCCTTCCTCCATCACATGACTACACTTCCCCTTCCTCCTCCACATGGCTACACTTCCCCTTCCTCCTCCACATGGCTACACCCTACCTTCCTCCACCACATGACTACACTCTCCCTTCCTCCACCACATGACTACACTCTCCCTTCCTCCACCATATGGCTACACTCTCCCTTCCTCCACCACATGGCTACACCCACCCTTCCTCCACCACATGGCTACACCCTCCCTTCCTCCACCACATGGCTACACTCTCCCTTCCTCCACCATATGGCTACACTCTCCCTTTCTCCACCGCATGGCTACACCCTCCCTTCCTCCACCACATGACTACACTCTCCCTTCCTCCACCATATGGCTACACTCTCCTGGGCTCGCGCTAGGATATTTTTTTCATTAGCCAATTTGGCTAATTCCGTGCAAAAATATTAGCCAAAATTAGCCAAATATATTGGTTATAAATTGGTTATAAATGTCATAATTGGAGATGAATGTAGTAGATCTGCCATGTAATGTGAACATGAATAAAAATGTGTTTGTAGTTGACATTATATATTCGCCATTTTGGCGAGTGTCCAGGAAGTTCTTATCGCCAAATCCGGATTTTTCTCGCCAAATGGCTATTGGCGAATGCTAACGCGAGCCTAGCTCTCCCTTCCTCAACCACATGGCTACACCCTCCCTTCCTCCACCACATCACTACACTCTCCCTTCCTTCACCATATGGCTACACTCTCCCTTCCGTTACCACATGGCTACACTCTCCCTTCCTCCACCATATGGCTACACTCTCCCTTCCTCAACCACATGGCTACACTCTCCCTTCCTCAACCACATGGCTACACTCTCCCTTCCTCCACCACATGGCTACACCCTCCCTTCCTCCACCACATGGCTACACCCTCCCTTTCTCCACCACATGACTACACCCTCCCTTCCTCCACCACATGGCTACACCCTCCCTTCCTCCACCACATGGCTACACCCTCCCTTCCTCCACCACATGACTACACTTTCCCTTCCTCCACCATATGGCTACACTCTCCCTTCCTCAACCACATGGCTACACCCTCCCTTCCGTTACCACATGGCTACACCCTCCCTTCTTCCACCATATGGCTACACCCTCCCTTCCTCCACCACATGGCTACACTCTCCCTTCCTCCACCACATGGTTACACACTCCCTTCCTCCACCACATGGCTACACTCTCCCTTCCTCCAACACATGGCTACGCTCTTCTTGCTTTCACCACATGGTTACATTCTCCCTCCCTCCACCTTTTGGCTACACTCTCCTTTCCTCCCCCACATGACTACACCATCTCTCCCTCCCTCCACCACATGGCGACACTCTCCCTCCCTCCACCATATGGCTAAACTCTCCCTTCCTCCACCACAGGGCTACACTCTCCCTTTCTTCACAACATGGCTACACTCTCCCTTCCCCCAACACATGGCTGTACACTCCCTTCCTTTACCATATGGCTACACTCTCCCTTTCTCCACATGGTTGTACACTCCCTTCCTTCACCATATGGCTACACTCTCTCTTTTTCTCCACATGGCTGTACACTCCCTTCCTTCACCATATGGCTACACTCTCCCTTTCTCCACATGGTTGTACACTCCCTTCCTTCACCATATGACTACACTCTCCCTACCTCCACATGGCTGTACACTCCCTTCCTTTACCATATGGCTACACCCTCCCTTCCTCCACATGGTTGTACACTCCCTTCCTTCACCATATGGCTACACTCCCCCTTTCTCCACATGGCTGTACACTCCCTTCCTTTACCATATGGCTACACCCTCCCTTCCTCCACATGGTTGTACACTCCCTTCCTTCACCATATGGCTACACTCTCCCTTCCTTCACCATATGGCTACACTCTCCATTCGTCCACAACCTCATACGAATCGACTTTGTATCGACTTACAGGCACTTTCGGTTGATGTCCCAAAAACTGGCATGAGTCAGATGGTGTTTATTCAAATCGTGATGTGGTACTTTCCCCTTTAGTCACCAAAATGGTCATTGATCATTTGATCTTCAACTGTGACGTTATTTATCACGTACTAACCCAGGCGAAGTTCTGATTTATTAGTTTTAGGTGGATGTTTGGATTGTGTATTTTAGGTCACTTCTTTTGCAAAGGTAGTCTAAAGCGAGGAATCTGCCGTGATATGGGTATAATTATCACTATCACTGGCATATAACGTGATAATTAAACACAGGAGCCTCGGTGGCCGAGTGGGATAAGATTCGACTGTAGATTGGTTGGTTGGTTATTCAGGACGCTTTAACCACTTTTGGTCATATCCCGTCAATGGGAGAAGGAAGGAAGAGTGGAGCCATGTCCCCAGGGGTAACCCCCTACTCTTTACGAAGAAAGACATGGGATCTTTATCCTGCGACCACACAGATATGGCCACAGCAGGGCTCGAACCACCGACCCACGTGCCGTTAGGCTCTCAGGTGACCAGAGCACTCAATGCGAACGCTCTAGCCCACTGAGCTGTCGCGCCGGCCCCTCGACTTTAGGTCCCTGGTGCAAAAGAGCCCGATCTGGGCGGTCTAATTTGGAACACATTTCTTCCATACCATTTATTACCGGAGGTTCCTTGGCCTAATTTAGCTCTTGTGCTCTCGTGTGTGCAGAAAAGGGCATAAAACAACAATTATTTCATGTATTGCATGTTACTGATTACTGTGTAATGTTTGGTCCGTGGGTGGTTATCGAACTCTACTTATTTGTGCCCCACACTACGACAATCACTTTCATTAATGATCGCAATGTCAATATTCCCAATATGTTCCATACATTTTAGGATAACGTTTTCAACGTATATTCATGGCGATCGAAACCAACATAATATTGTAAAGCTAGGAAGTTCTCTATTGATTATGTAATATCAATTTGTGTGGACCGCCCTTCTGACCACTCGGCTGGCTAGAGTAGTTGGCGGACAGCATTGCCGGCGTGAGTCACGTGATTCACGTTGCGTCTTGGTTGATGCGAGGAAGCCTCTGTAACTCATTACGTAAGCAGTCTGAGCTGAGCGGCAGATCAACAGGTAGTGGGCTCCAACCCTGACCCCTGCGTCTGAGGCCTGCTCCTTCCCGCCCCATTTCATTATCCCAAACGGTTTGTGGGTCCACGTTAGCTAGCCTTCATGTGCGCAAAAGCGGCCTAAAGCGCCAACATGTGATCACATTTGTTCGTGTGATCAACGACTGTAGTGATACAGTCTAGAGCAGATGAAGCAGGGCGTTTGAGATTCTAAACAATGGTTTATATGCAGAATCTAGTATTTATGTCCAATAAGATTTACATCTTAATGAGAACGTAGGTTCGTCTTTTTAAGACGTCTCGGCGAAGGCTTCAAATTGACATTGTGTTACAAAAAGAGATACCAGTTTGTGTCGGATTTTTTTCAGCGTGGTTGAAAGTCCTATCGAGAAGGGAAGAGTGCCGTGGTCCTTGGGGATATGCACGTCGTTGGGACTGGTAGAGAACCCGGCTAGCATAAGCAATCGCTAGGGATGGTAGAAAACTTGGCTAGCCTGAGCAATCGTTCGAGCTGGTAGATAACTTGGCTAGCCTAAGCATGGTACAGAACCAGGATGACATGGGCAATGGATTGGTAGAGAACCAAACTGATATAGGCAATGGATTGGTAGAGATCCAAACTGATATAGGCAATGGATTGGTAGAGAACCAAACTGATTCAGGCAATGGATTGGTAGAGAGCCAAACTGATATAGGCAATGGGTTGGTAGAGAACCAAACTGATATAGGCAATGGATTGGTAGAGAACCAAACTGATATAGGCAATGGATTGGTAGAGAGCCAAACTGATATAGGCAATGGGTTGGTAGAGAACCAGCCGGTTTGGACCCAGTCTAGCGTAAGCTAAGAGAAGACGACACTATTGTAGACACGATCGATAGGGTTTACAAGTGAAGAGCGCCACTCGGAACGCCGCTCGTCGAGATGGACTGAAAACTCAGGCAATAATGTCTGTGTGAGATGGAAGGAAAAACAAGATTCCTTACTGGGTGATGACTCACCACTGACATTAAGTCTCACTTCACGGCTGGACCCCTCGCGAACCCTGACCGGAATCTATGTTGTTTTTTTTTCTTCACTTGGCGGGTGAAAGACGAAATCTCTTGTCTGGTATATAGTTTTGAGAAGCAGGCCGCCATTGCCGGTACAAACGAGCTAAGCTGTGACGGAAATAATGGCGTCACGTTGTGTCTTGGAACTTTGATGGATGCGTGCTCAGACGTGGTTTTGTGGTTTGTCTTTTAGTACCATAGGTTCGTGCTATAGTTCGCGGGGTGATGCTTTGAAGTTTAGATAAAAAAAATCTCCGATGGACCATAGGCGTTACAGCTCAGGAATGTTGTTTGGCTGCGGTGTTTATCACTAAATCGAACTGCTTATAAGGAGATGTTAGAGCACTGCTGTACGCGTATAGTCACCCATTATTGCAGTTTTGTCCTGTGAGCTTTCCGGTATGTCTTGCAACAACGCCAACCCAAAATATCTGCACATTTGCGGCAATCTGGCTTAGAAAATCACTGCGGGATTAATTGCATGCGATGGTATTTATGAGATGACGTAACGGTCAGTGATGTAACGGCCGGTGACGTAACTCGGCTGTTTGTTGGTGACTAACTAGCCTGTTTGTCGGCACGCGGCTGTCGGCACGCGAAGTACCCTTGTTGGTATGAGACGCTGGAAGTACCAGCCGCCCTATTCGGCTCTGAACGTTTTTTGTACTGAACACTACATTTATCGCAACCTATAGATCACAGATTGTTGTGCCAATCCTCCTGCTTGTTCGCTTTCTTCGGGTACAAAGTAGAGCTTTTTGGAAGCAAGTGCGAAATTCCAAGAGCTTTTTTGTTCTCGCGTTAGGGTATTTGACGGAGCTAAGTGTCACGTGGTTTGGTGAAATTCCTGGTTTAGAAGACAGTCGCTTTCTTGTGTGATCGAATGGCCAAGTGTATAATACATTTTTTGCGTCGTTATTTATATAAGTAAATGTCGTAGGCATTACCACAGTCCTTCACTTGTTTTGCCTATAAGTGCCAGATATGTAAGCGGTTTCCTCGAACGTGGCGGCGTCCATCACTCTGTGAGTGTCACTATCTGATCCACGAACGATAACTTTCTACAACAGTTTCTGATGATATCAAGAATATCCAATGAGCTATTTACCAGCAGGTTATGGGCAGGGAATAGGCTTAATTACGGATGAGGCCTTTTGAAATGGCCGTCGTCGTAGCATTGGATGACATGACGAATTGTGCGGAGGTTGCTATTTTCCGTCTGTTATCAACCGGAAGCACTATGTTGAGGAGTGCTTGGTCACACTTGCTGACGGCACAAGCATATGATACATGTACACACTACATAATTCCATATCAAGTGCTTCTGTTGTCAAAGTATTCTATATAATCGCATATGGATTGCTACGGTTGCCAGAGTACTGCCCATTCCATGTGGTTCAACTTTTGTCACTAGCATCAGAAATTAAATACTTTACGATCTCTGCTAACATGCGTGATCCTACTGATCCTCTGGCCTCCGTAGCTCAGGAGGTAGCCGGCATCTGCCCTATCGGTGTCGCGAATATCTCCGTGTTCTGGTTTGCCCTAATTGTGCATCAGGATCGTCTGAAACCCCATCCATCGAGGTTACGACCTTGGTCTGACAGTGTCTTGTCACAATAGCTTATCGGGGGGGGGGGGTGTGCGTTGTTAGCGGAAATGGTATTACTTTGATTAGGGAGCGATTTGCACACGCAAAATTGATCATCCAACATGTGAAACATGATAAGAAACCAATTTACTTATTTGATCGAGGTCGATTACTAATACAAGAATAACGTTATCTAGCAATATATATTTCACTGTCCTCATTATCTTGTCACTAGATATTATGAGCGTAATTTTTATTACTCTGATGTTTGATTGTTTGTTGCGCGACAAACTGATCATAAGCCCAATAATGATAATTAGAACGATTACTTTTGACAAAGTTACGTTATCTAGCATGAGTCATATCCTTGCCGTACCGGGTTACTAGCACAGATGTTCTGCTCGCGCTCTGATTTGTGTAACCGGGTAAGACGCTGGTTGTCAACGCCAGTGCTTCCTCTGACATTTTTAAAGTCGGTGCGTATAGTCAGCGGACAGGCTGACGTACCCCCGGCAGGGCGGGCGGGGGGTGGGTGTAAGAGGGGTGAGGTGTGGGGGGGGGTATCATTGCGTGGATGAATCTATGATGTATCGGTTCATGTTACACGCAGTGTCAAACACTGTCATGGTATGATGTGACTGAGTGCACCCCAGGGTCGTCGATTATTATTATTGTTATTTATATATATATATAAATATGTACATGTATGGTGGAGATCCTGGTCGTGGTGGCAGTCACTCACATGGCCAGACAGACAGGACCCGGGCTGGGTTGTCATGGGTGGGTGGTCGCTCTGCGCCCTAGCTCACTGTCTGGTGTGTATGCTCACAACTAGGGTGATGGTTACTCATCGCTGACAGATGAACCTTCAGACGCATTGTCAAGTTGGTGTGGTGTCGCTGTCCTCAGCCCATACGTCAAATAGCGCCCACTATGGTCGGCAATTCTGGCTCTTCAGTGTTACTGAAACCAAACAAAACAGAAACCAAATATATGTAATTTATGTTATGTACAACAACCAAGTTACCGTCGGTCGGCTGTATCATACTGCGGAAAGTGTAAATACTGTTAATCTGCATGAGGTTTTTGTATTAGTAATGGTTACTGCACATATAATTATGTCACGCGTTAGAGTCTTTTAATAATTTAGACTACGTGTTATCAAAAAAAGTTACATATTGAGAGAGAGAGAGACATGTCAGGGTCAATTGTCCGGAGACGGTGTACATATATCAAAATAAACAGGCACATCTTTGCTTTTCGTTTATGGGTGTTTTACGTTCAATGGCATCTTGATATTGTTATAAATTGGAAGCCACATGAGTGTCAGACGTTCCGGGAGGATGCACTGCAGGTGTGCTCAGAGCCGTTAAAATGCTACTTCACTTCAGGCAGAACCCAACATTTTTTTCTTTAACGAATGTGACTCATGTTTACAAGGACTTATCTGTTGTGGTTTCAGAGGTGGAGGTCTCCGCTCGGCGGCCCCAGCGGCCCCGGCCCCGGCCCCCCAGGCCCCGGTCTACCAACCCCCCCAGCCGGTGGCCCAGCCCCCCTCGGCGTTCTCTCCGGTGCAGCAGCAGGTTAGTAGTAGTGTCCTGATACAAGGGTCGCACCCTTACCTCCCCCACACCCCACACCCCAACCCCCATACACCCCACGCCCTGGTCGACCCATCGTAACGGTGATCCGCCAGTAGCCGCCTGTGTAACACAAAGTGTCGGATCCCGCTGGCTCTACAGGATGTAAAGCGATATCGGTGGGTTCTCGCGGCGGAACCCGTCGGCGGGCCGACCCGTGTGTTTATACAGTCGCAGCACGCAGGTCGCTACATGAATGTATATTGGTTTTATGCAATCTGAGTGAACGTTTTATTTCGTATCCCGAGACATGTTTTTCAATCACAAAAAAACTACTGTGAATACACGTGAATACCCAACTCTATGGAGTGATAGTACATAAGAAAACAAGATTTGGTTCAGTACCCCAGTGTAGTGTATGCCAAGCAAACGCTGTCAAATGCCTTGTTATGTTCTTGAACGACGTCTAGCTATGTGACTGACAGTGTATGCTCTATTAGCCAGCAATGAGGGGGGTCCCTTTACCCCAAGCCGTGATCAAGTACTGTGGCATTCGAGAATTAACATTCATTGTGGGGTGAGACGTTGAGAAATAAGGTCTCGAGAGTCGCGGTATAGGAGTAGCGTACTCAATTGCAAATCAACAGGTTGCGGGTTTAAATCCCGCCTGTGTCTAGACACTTCATCGTCTCATTTTATAGTGTTGATGACCCAATTCAGGCAAAACAATGTTCTAAAACATCGAGCCATCCATCCCTGAGGACATTCAACAACTTATTAGGCTTTCGATATTAATATTTGCAGACATGTACCGCTTTTGCTCTGTAGTGCGATTACATTTGCGTGCTCTTAATGGCCCATATTATTCCTGGCGGCTGCTTATAACGGTACATATACGGTATGACACAATACACGATCATGGATCACTGAACTTGTTAGATGACGCAGACCTTCTAACTAATGATAATGACCCTGGCAATGGGTTCCGCTGCCGCTCGTCAGGAGCGCCCAGCAGACCTCGGGAGGTGACTCAGGAGTCGCAGTAATCGCCGCAGTTGTTGAACCAGTCACCACACCAAATGTGGTCACGACTGCGCCCGCCTGCTGTTGAGGGGACAGTCAGACTCTGGAAGGCTTTCTCGCGACAGCACCCCTCCCTCCTCCCCCCCCCCCCCCCAATCCCCACCCCCTTCACATCAGGCCGGCATGCGTCCTCGGCCATTGGTTCCGGCGTCTACATCACGGCGGTTGGATGTCGTTTCCAATTACCGCGTGTTGACAATAATACGCTTTAAATGGTGATGAGGGCCGGGGGCGGGGGGGGGGGGTGTAGGGAGGAGGCGGTTGCTGATGTAGCAGTGGTGACATTTTTGTGGCGTCACCCCAAGCATTACGTTACTGCTCATCACTACCCGAGACGACATAGTTATTGGTAGACTAACCACCTTGGTGTGGGGTCTGCCGGATTCCATTTACCGTATGTCCGGAATACCTTATTTGTCAGATAACCCTGTTGGTCAGTTGGTATTCGCCACTTCCTTACCAGTTATACGTGCTTACCAGAACTCCTAGCAGGGGCATCTGTGCGGGGTAAAGCACTTCCGGTGTATCTATGGTAGTCTCGTGATCACCGTTTTGAACGGCTTTGGTTATGTATCGCGAAGCCAAACTGGGAACAGATAGAAATACGGACGTGTTTCAAAATGTGACTGCCCTGTAGCTTGTGGCTGGTTGGCTTGTGACTGGTAGTCACAAGGCTACTATTGACGGTCAACAATGGTGGCCTAATTAAATTGCCTATCATATATCAAAACGGCCACAACACTTGCCCTTGATAAGGATGAAGAAAATTTTAATTAATGTGTCTCTCTCTGCAATTTGTCTCTCTCCGTAGTGGCCTGCAGTTTTTATTGCCTTGTCACATGTTCACAGGTCACTAAGTCATTATACTTACCGTGACAATACGACACGGGACCCTCACGAGTACTGCGACAACCTGAACGACCTCGCGCAAATACCCCTACCTTAGTGATTCTAACCAAGGTTCAGGTCAAATGTAGGTCCCGGGGTAAAGTTACAATAGCCCGGAGGCGGGGTGGTGGGGGGTGGGTGGAGGGAGTTGTGGCCAAGTGGGGTTCATATGTCCGGCAGGGGTATTTATTTTGAACCCACCACCCTGGTTTGTGTCACGCTTCACGTAACCCATTACCACCAGACGGCGCTGAGGAGATATGCAGGTTCATCTCGCGTTCTACGGGCTGCTAGCTTTAGCACGTGAATCTGCGTGAACCGTCGATTTTGTCTTCCATTTCTAGCTATCTTGACCTTTTTGACCTCTCAGCTTAACCTTTTGACCCTCGCGAATACTGTCCTTTTGTCGCTAATACAAATCGTTTTGAGGGTGATGTGCCTCAACCAGGTATGTCTATAAATATATATATGTATATATATATGTATACACACCTCATTCCTGGGGCGTGTTACCTTGATGAAAAGTGACTACCCAGACTAAAGCTCTATTGCCAGCTCTGTAAAACCAACCCCTCTCTATAGCATATAACTAACCCGACTCTCTGACTCACTTAGCGGGGAAGTGTTTGGATGCTAAACAGCTTCCAGACCCCATGAGTTGGGTCTGGTCTCTGCCCCACTCGGGTTGGCTTGATAGGCCCATCGGCTCGACCTCCCCTTATTGCCCGCTGCACCTGAACCGTGGGTTGCTTTGGAAGTGGAGTTCCATATATTATCGGTTGCTAAGGACCCTTAATTCAACTGTGCTGTTTGGCCATGGGGGTGTGACGCGTTATGGCTGCGGGAAGGGTGGGTGGGTCGGTAGGCCGCCCCCCAAGCGGTGACCGCTGGCAGTGAGAGTCCTCCCTCCTGTTTGTGTGCTGACCGGGAGAATAAATGACCCATTCCTGCGGGCTGGACCCCCCCCCCCCCCCCCCACGTCCACCGCCCTATCAAACCGTGTTGATCAATCATGCCGCATCCGCATCTAAATGTGTTTACAGTCACCTGGCTTTCCATTTATGTGTGTTGTGTCTGGGGGTAAGTGATGACGGGTTTGTTGGGGTCTGGCGGAAGGGTATAGAGTGGGTAGGGGGAGGGGTTGTTAGGCGTCGTGATTTTCCTACGCGTTGCGCTTTGAAGTAAATGTTTACTTTTACTTTTAAGTCATTTTACAGTACACTTCATTGGAAAGTGTGCCCTTTGCTACATACGTCATGTTACAGAACACTTCATTGGAAATTGTGCCCCCTGCTCCATACGTCACGTTACAGTACACTTCATTGGAAATTGTACCCCATGTTACATACGTCATGTTACAGTACACTTCATTGGAAAGTGTGCCCCATGCTACATATGTCATGTTCAGTACACTTCATTGGAAAGTGTGCCGCATGCTACATACGTCACGTTACCGTATACATTATTGTAAAATGTGCCCGCGTCACACCACATACGTCATGTTCAATACACAAATTCATTACACGTATTAGATCTAATTAGTTAATTTGTGAAAAAAGTAAAGCAATATTCTCTCTTAACCTAAGATTTGATATCTTAGTCCTTTGATCAGATTAATATAACAGAAAAAAAACAGGACAGAAGCAAGTGATGAGCGATTTAGGCTGTAGAGATTCCCTCCCGTGTAATGTTTCCATCTTGCGCAAGATGGCTCGGGCCCTAGGCCTCTTGCAGTCGGGATCACACCCAGCAAGTCTTATCGGGCTTCTCCTCGCCAGGTATTTTTACAGCGGGGACCAGGGAGGCATGTCTAGGTATATGTATACAGGCGGCTCTGTAGGAGTCCATGTGCCAGGTATATGTATAGCTTTGTACACACCCAGACGGTGTACGCCACCAGCAGTCTGCCCTATGACGTATTAAGGCCGACGACTAACTGCCAGTCTCGCAGCGATCCAGTGAAAACACGAGGCGGTGTGCATGCATGCTCCAGGGTCCTGTGATATTGTATCCACAAGCGACCGACGTGTGCCATTCTGAGAAAAAAAAACGTTTTTCGCTTAGCTGTGTTTATATCTAGTGTGGCTCTAACGTACAGTCCGTATATTCCGAATGCGGCTGTATTTGCGAGGTGCCCGCTAGAGAGAGGTTAGACTATTTATGGTATTATGTTAAAGGAAACTGTAACAATACATGTCCATGCTTCCGTTTCCCATCCGACACACCCACCCACTCCATCACTCTGTTTGGTTCCCTGTCTCACTCGTTTTGTTTCTCTCTGTGACTCTCAATTAGAATGATAGCTCACATCGACATTTGAAAAGTGTATGCATGCAAAAGGCCATATGGGACAATTTCATTTAGAAGGGTGGCTTATAATATATAGATTTATGCATGGCTGTAACAGAACATTGTAAGATGAACAATAATATGGAGATGTCGATGGCGTTGTTATTTGCCTCTCCCGGACGGCCCGGAATGCCGTCGCGTAGCATTCGTCTCACGACGTTCACAAGTATGACAAAAAGTGACGTCACCGGCGAATGCGCGGCAATATTGTAATAGAGGTCGTCTGCTTTTCATGTCGAGGAGGGAGCAAAACCACATAGGTTGATTTCGCGCCTGTTTGCATGGTGACGCCCGGCACAGGTTGCCTCCATGGCGACCGCTGTCGGTGGTAGGTCCATATATATAGACACCAATATTACATGTATTTATTCTCAACATGTTTACCCTCTCCAGCTAAGAAACCTTCCTTGAGTCACCTATAATAATATATCAGCAAAAAATCTTAAAAACTAAAGAAAATATCTAGATTTTTGTTATCCTGCGACTGACTGAGTGAGTGAGATGGGCGTTATGCAACCGGCAGGGTGTGGTACACGTGGGCTCGTATTATCTGCACGAGGTATCCTGGAATATGTCGTCTCGTCTTTGTATTGCGAAGTAACACGATATTGCGAGAGCCGGCTAATGGGGGTCCCTGTCGGCGGCTACCACGTGCCAACCAGGCGGCGTGAGGGGCGGGGGTGGGAAGGTGGGCACCAACGGGAGGGGGTGCAACGGTTGGGGTCGTTGGTGGCTTCGACTTGAGATCGACTAAACCAGGTTCGACCTCCGACTCCGGCACCTGTACCTGCTCATTCACCTATTTATATGGGATTATTAACCTTATTGAGCGCGTGTCTGTTACCCGAAATACCAGTATATAGTTAGAGGTGACCTTCGCGGAACTTGGAGATATATCTGGCATTTGGACCTTGTGATTAAGATGCATATCCTGAAGGTCAATACCATGGTGTGGTGCTTCCAGTGAGTGTTCTGAACTAAAAGCCACGCAGCTATCGCCAACAACCGTGTCTGCCATAGAGTAAACGAAAGTGATAATTGGTTCTGGAAGATAGCCTTGGAATTTGCATGAAATAAAAGTTTGCTAAACTTATAACTTGTCGGTAGATGAGATACGATAGAAGGACCAACTTTAAACTTTGGGTGTGTTCAACATTACCGGAACGTGTAGCACTGCGAGATATGTTTTTGTCGTGTTCCCCGGGCTATTATCAGGAACTTTGATCATTACTCGTGGCTCTCAATCCATCAGCTGCCGCTATTTCGGTCCCGGGAGGCAACAGTAGTACTCAGCTGTATGGAGGCCGGCCGGCCGGCTTCCTTGCGCCGTGTACAACAGGCCCTGGCTTGGCTTTTCCCGGTTACCATGCATGTCCCTGCCGCTTCCATGCCGACCGACGGCAGTAAAGCCAGGAACGCCGGCCCGGGAAAGAGGGGGTGGGGTTCGGTGGACGATGTTGTGTGGGCGTTGCTGTTAGCAGGGTGGAAACTCCCACGGCTCAACAGCCCCATGGGACCACTTCGTTGCCACCTCACACTCCCCCCCCCCCCCGCCTCCCTCTCCCTGCCCCCTTCCTCTGGCCTACAGCCACAGAGTCCATACCACCTACCATCACCCACCTCCCATCCAGGACTTGGCTGGTGTAAGTCGGGTAAAATTAGCACCCCACTGCCGCCGGGTAGGTTCTGGGTATGTTGGCTTGATCCACAAGGGAGGGAGGGAGGGAGGGAGGGAAGGGGACGGGGTAATGAACAAGTGGGCCAGATTGGCTCCTGTCTCAGAACCCGTTCACTATATTATTGGATCATCTTAACGAAGTTCTGGCTTTGTTATTCGTCTTTTCCCTCTTCGCCTTATCTTTCATTCCCCGAATTAGATTCTCCGGGCAATGAAATATGATTTCCGGGACTCTGGTCATCTTAAATCGTTACCACCCCAGCCCCCACCCCAGCTCCCCTCGTACGTTGCCTACGGCACTCCCCACCCTTCCACCGTCCCGCCCTCCCTCACACTCTCGCACACCTCCCCGTGCAATATGTGATCCTTCACGCTGAACTTTGATTGCAAGTTTTAGAGTACTTGAGCAGCCGGTTCACTGCTGCTTCCCGGCGCCACTCTACCCCCCAGCCCCAATCCCCTCTCGTTTCGACCTTCCTCCCTTCCCACGTTGGTTGCTTGCCTCCCCGTGTTCTTGGGCTTGCCTCCTTCCAGCGGGCCACGGCTCCGTCGACGTCCCAGGGTTATGATGGGTAGCTGCTGCCGGGCTGGCTATATCAGCTGGCAGAGACAGCTATACCTCGCTAGCTGGCTAGCGGGACGAGAAGGCAGAGGGTTTTATCGGTCCTGTTGCCGCCGCCGCCGCCGCCTACGTTCCCTCACTCCATCGCCTTTGGATCGGGGATTCCCTGTCCCGGTGTTGTCTAGATTGCCTGCCTGACAGCCACCATGTTGGACGGAGGAGGAGGGGTACCTGGGTATAGAGCCCGAGACACAGCGCTGCTGCTTGTCGAGAAAACCTGGTCGGCGGGCAAGCGAGCTGCTTGTGTTCGGCGTAGGCTCAGTGTGGTGACCCGGGGATCTGGGTCTATACATTGGCGGCCCATCCTTTCCCTCCATCCATGCCCGCCATGTCCTTCATAGACCAGACGGGCCGGGTGGTGCGAACCATCCTCCCCGTTCCTTCTCCTCTTCCCTGGCCGTCCCACTGCAGACACACACCTCCTCCCAGAGCCTCGCAGCCGTCTCGGTATCAGGCTGTAG
The DNA here is from genome assembly GCA_964019135.1 of Arenicola marina. Classification (NCBI taxonomy): domain Eukaryota; kingdom Metazoa; phylum Annelida; class Polychaeta; family Arenicolidae; genus Arenicola; species Arenicola marina. Next base: position 33,189,715 of record OZ025251.1, on the reverse strand, counting down.
GACACGTAGAGCTAGGCATTCCAAGCCCGTCCCACTTTCTCCCAATCCCTGGCAAGGCGGGCGGCGAAACGCGGCCGAAACACAACTGACTATCTTCTCAATGTCAGAAGCTACAAGTTTTCTATTGCATATAAAGCATAATATGCTTCCGTCCTGTGGTCTGTTCATAATTAATTACTTGCAACATGACTAGCCTATCGAGTGTCCTATCTGCGTTCTTCAGCCGACATTTAAAGCTAGTTTCAATCGTGATTCTAGCTGGTTTCATGGTCCAGTTTAGCAGAAACTACAAACACGCTTCATCAATTATCTCAATGTGTAGGAAACCGACACATTTTCCAATTCATCAAGTTTTGTAGTCTCTTGTTGACAGGGTATGTGTTAAAAGCCCTTTGGTTCCAGTGTCGGTATTTATCTAGATCTCACCTTCACTCGTCTGTGGATCTGTTAAGCCACTTACCTCCCCTTTACCTATAAGTCTGGTATTTCAGCGAGGTACGCCTTGAGTCACACTTTGGAATGCGATCAGACATTTACTGCTATGCTGAAATCGACAACCCTCCGACACGTTTGTCAACCGTTGCCAGGGTGATGGCGTCTGTCTCGCGCCGTCGTAATGTGTCATGAACTGTTTTGACCTTGAGTTGCTGCCGGCTGTTTACGGTTGTTAGGGATTGCCCCAGTCTGCTATGAAGTTGTTGTTTTAATAGCTGTACTTTCCCTCTTGGCTACCCTTGCTTTGATAAGTTTATCCTGACTGATTAAGACATGTTTATTATGTCAGTATGTCGTGAAGGGTCAATGCAGTGCAGAAGATGTTCGCGAAAGGCTGTGGAGTCGCACTCCGGGTTCTATAGTGTAATAAACATATCCTGTGACAAACAACCAGGAGGTCGTCAGGTGCTCATTGGCAAAGGATGGCGACTTCTCCGCGTGTACTGTCTTACCGGATATTCTATTAAACTTGACGTAGACTGAGGATGGTAAGCAGAGTGTCTAGTAGGCACATTCTGGTGTAGACGCTGTCTGTATCAAAAAGCACGCAACAGAAGAAGCCAGGCTCTACTATTCGTGCGCTTTCAGGTTTTTCAGTTCACGGAGAAGTTTTCTGTCGTCAAAATGTCAAGAAGTTAAGATGATCCTTTCTGTCTGAAATTAGTTGTGTGTGGGTGTATTATAGCCACTGTGCGCCACTCCCACTGCCCGGCTTACCACTCCACCTCTCACTCCACCTACCACTCCACATCCCACTCCATCTCCCACTACCACTCCGCCTGGGGGCCTCCCTTGTACTTGGTTAGCGCACTAGACCGCGGATTCACAGGTCCTGGGTTCGAATCCGACCCCCGGCACCTAATCTGGGGCATTTTTCATCCTTCGTCGTCCCCGGGAGGTTCCTTCCTAGCCCTCACATGCACAAAAGCGGTCTAAAGCGCTCCACGTTTTATTTCATTCACCACTCCACCTCCCACTCCACCTCCCGCTCCACCTCCCACTCCACCTCCCACTCCACCTCCCACTCCACCTCCCACTCCACCGCCCACTTCACCTCCCACTCCACCTCCCACTCCACCTCCCACTCCACCTCCCACTCCACCTCCCACTCCACCTCCCACTCCACCTCCCACTCCACCTCACACTCCACCTCCCACTCCACCTCCCACTCCACCTCCCACTCCACCTCCCACTCCACCTCCCACTCCACCTCCCACTCCACCTCCCACTCCACCTCCCACTCCACCTCCCACTCCACTTCCCACTCCACCTCCCACTCCACCTCCCACTCCACCTCCCGCGCCACCTCCCGCTCCACCTCCCGCTCAACCTCCCACTCCACCTCCCACTCCACCTCCCGCTCCACCTCCCGCTCCACCTCCCGCTCCACCTCCCACTCCACCTCCCGCTCCACCTCCCGCTCCACCTCCCACTCCACCTCCCGCTCCACCTCACACTCCACATCCCACTCCACCGCCCACTCCACCTCCCACTCCACCTCCCGCTCCACCTCACACTCCACATCCCACTCCACCGCCCACTCCACCTCCCACTCCACCTCCCGCTCCACCTCCCACTCCCCCTCCCGCTCCACCTCCCACTCCACCTCCCACTCCACCTCCCGCTCCACCTCCCGCTCCACCTCCCACTCCACCTCACACTCCACCTCACACTCCACCTCCCACTCCACCTCCCGCTCCACCTCCCCCTCCACCTCACACTCCACCTCACACTCCACCTCCCACTCCACCTCCCGCTCCACCTCCCGCTCCACCTCCCACTCCACCTCCCGCTCTACCTCCCGCTCCACCTCCCGCTCCACCTCCCCCTCCACCTCCCGCTCCACCTCCCACTCCACCGCCCACTCCACCTCCCACTCCACCTCCCACTTCCCCTCCCGCTCCACCTCCCGCTCCACCTCCCGCTCCACCTCCCGCTCCACCTCCCGCTCCACCTCCCACTCCACCTCCCACTCCACCTCCCACTCCACCTCCCACTCCACCTCCCACTCCACCTCACACTCCACCTCACACTCCACCTCACACTCCACCTCCCACTCCACCTCCCACTCCACCTCCCACTCCACCTCCCACTCCACCTCCCACTCCACCTCCCACTCCACCTCCCGCTCCACCTCCCGCTCCACATCCTACTCCACCTCCCGCTCCACCTCCCGCTCCACCTCCCACTCCACCTCCCACTCCACCTCCCACTCCCCCTCCCGCTCCACCTCCCACTCCACCTCACACTCCACCTCCCACTCCACCTCCCGCTCCACCTCCCGCTCCACCTCCCACTCCCCCTCCCACGCCACCTCCCACTCCACCTCCCATTGACATACCACTCGGGGACATGCAGGTCTGGCGCACTTTAACTGCCAATAAACAAGCCATCAGCTTTTGCCTACGACGTGTATCACATCGGGAGTTACGAAGAAACCCGTTATAAGTGTCCCAGTACTGACGACAGTCACCCGAGCCTTGTCTCAGGGTACTCCATATGCTCGGCTACACGCAGCCTTTTTGTCATCTTGTAGACCTGTATCGTTCACACGTATAGACTTGTTTTGGAGAACTGTGTTTCCCTTCTTCAATAAAACGTAAACAAGATGTAGAGTGGTAGTCGACCAGCTTAGCATTAGATTTCATATTAAATACAGCAGCAAGTATTGTCATTTGTCTGTTCTCAATCAATGTTATATTGGCTCTGATCGTGTATGACAACTTCCGTGTCAGAGATATACCTCGTGATAACTAAGCACGTTCACCTGCAGTTACAAGGCGCGTTATAATATGTTAAAGGCATAGTTTAAAATAAACTCCTTTGGATAGTAAGTATCCCTTAATCCCTTCTTTCATTGCCAACGGTGATGGCCACCCTTGCAATCATATTTATGCATTGCCGTGTGATTTACTCCAATTAAGGGCGTGTGTTATGACTTGAAGGGTCTTTAAAGTTAGAGACGTGAATTTGAATTCACAATGACGTCCCTACCTTGACACAGACATGTAATTCAACCTGTCAGACTGAGTGTGACCTGGAGGCGCTGCATGGCCTGTCGCATATGCTACATATCCCGGCCCCATTAATTGAATAAGAGAGGTATGCAATCTGCTTTTCATCTAGGCGGGTAAACAAAACAGCCTCTATAGCTCCTCTCACTAGACCCTCGAGTTGGAATCGCGATTGTGCCCTGATTGGGTATAATACCCGTGACTCTGCATATTCAGGGCCCACTTGTACACGTATCCTGGGGTCCCTTGGTCACGGTCTAGTCCAGTCTGGCGCGAGGTCACACAGAGGGTCTTTGTCATGTATATAAATACAAACCCCGCTACAGTGTAATCTCTATAAACCATGACACATTGCGCCACGCTGTCTCTCTGTCTGTCTGTCTGTCTGTCCTCGCGTCCAATACGGGCCACCGTTAAGCAAATAGCAGAAGTACCCGGCCCGGCTTGTTGTATATCAATATTTGCCCCGTGAGGATTGGTGAGCGGTCCTCATTTGATACACTGCCTCCCCTAGCGAGTCCTCTGGTAATTAAAACACACCGTGGTATGCCTATCTGGTCTTGACCTCCACTGGCGCAGTCAGTCGTTCCAATGGGGATCGCAAAATGCGAATAAGTGCTAATCATTATCTCACATATTGACTGAGTCGACTTAATTATGGTCGACAGATGTTGTGATGCGAGAATATATGTGTGAACACCATAATGTCCAGAGTATCCTGATTCCAATCAAAGCTCATTTCCTTTCTGGGCTAGGCTTCATTACCGTGTACCAACTTCATGAAACCGCTTTACGCAAGGTTCCTGATGCACCCCCACTCCACGCACACTTCACCATGCCTCTACTCACTGAACGCAAACTTAAATGTATTGTGATGTACCTCATTGTTACTGTCAAATTATACCCTTTAGAACAAAGGGTATGTGTATGCTTGTGTAACTAGTGAAGCATTAACTCTAAAATATACAGTGTTTGGAATGTTCTTTTTAATTAATTAAGTATTTATTGACTGACGTGTGAACATTGTGACGGTTACGCCAGAGGAAGGCACACAACTCAATGTGTAACCGACACATTTTTTGGGTTTTATCGGCACATTGTTTGGTAGTTATTTAGCCCAGTTTGTGCATAAACGTGGTCTTAAACGCCAACATTCTATTTCCGTTCCGCCAGCCGAACTACAACCCGTCGCCGAAGCCGTTCAACTCTCCGGGAAGCAGCGGCACGGTGCCCGTGGCCATGAACAAGCAGTACAACACCCCCATCAACATGTACTCCGTCAACAACGTGATGGACACACTGGCCAATCAGACGGCCTCCATCAGCGTCAGGTAAGCTAATCAGAGGACTGGCATGAGCGTCACGTTAGCAAATCAGACTGTCTTCACGAGCTTCGGGTAAGCCAATCAGACTGCCTCCATGAGCTTCAGATAAGCCAATCAGACTGCTTCCATGAGCTTCAGGTAAGCCAATCGGACTGCCTTCATCAGCGTCAGGTAAGCCAATCCGACTCCTCCATCAGCGTCAGGTAAGCCAACCAGATTGTTTGAAATATAAGATAGTACTTGATCTAAGCATGTAAACTTGGGCTTTTGCTGTTGTTAATTATGATATATCGTCAGTTTATTATTATTTTGAGCATGCATGCCATATGTAGTATTTTGAGTAAGTATGCTGTATAATAAATGATTAAATCATAAGGCAACCGTTGAGGGTCCAGTGTTTTTGTGATGATGACGAGATGGTTCTTCCTCTTTCAGCCCACCAGGTACCGAGGATCAGTCTGGAGTTTCACCTGAAGGTGGCGCTTCGGCGGTGCATGCGCGTGGCGTGGGAGACCCGATCGCGACTTCTACTACCACCACTACTACTATTACTACTAACCCGGCGGCGGCCCCGGCGGTCAGGCAGCATGGTGCCCCCGCATGGTCCCCTCCAGCCGTAGACGACCCTCCTCCCCCTCCTCTACCATCCACTAAACCCCCGCCCCAGACGACATTTGCCCCAGGCCCCAAGCCAGCGTTGCTGCAGAAGCCGCAGTATGGTGTGAGCAGCGGCGGCGGCGGTGGGGGTGAGCGGCCGGACAGGGCCAGCCCCGTGCAGAGTGCGATCTTTGAGGAACACAGCCGGTCGGACAGCCCCCAGTACCGAGGCTACACCAACCCCACGCTACAGTCCCGCTCCTTTAAAATGCTGCAGAACCTGGTTGAAAGTGGAGAAGGTAGACTAACCCCCACACCAACACCAACTAATAACTCAACTGTTTATACTTTGTTTGCATTTTTGTGTACGTAAAATCCTTTTATCTTTATGCCTTTACTTTATTTCAAATTTAACATGAGATAATTTTCCATATTCACATATATAAATAACACCACTGAAAATTTAACCGCATCATTTCTTCTGAGTGTAACAACGTAATGTAATATTATGAATTACTTTGTTGGATGTACATTTCGGGATGTGAAGTTTACTATTGGTATGCATGAATCAGATAAATTAATATTGTCTTTTAACGTTTGTCTTGTTTTAACTGCCTGTGTGTTGGATTCGTGGAGTAACATATCGGCGCTGTGTGTAAACTTTGTTCTTTTTAAGTTAGGTTTTGTGTGTTGTTTTTGACCCCGAGTTGATCATTCCTTGTCGTGGGAGTTGTAACGAATCACGTGACGTTGCCAGGCGACGTTGCGTTGCTAGGCGACCTCCCATGGCACGTGCCTGACATTAGCCCGCGTTGCGTGTTGTGTGTTGTAGATGTGGCAGCGGTGAGTCTGGCTCGCGTCCGACCGGGGGCCACCTCGGGACCCACCTCGGGACCCACCACGGGACCCCCCACGGGACCTCCCACGGGCCCCCCCACGGGACCCTCCACCCACGCCTCGGGGCCCTCCCCCGCCCAGCCACAGCATGCCGGCCCCAACCCCCAGGCGCCACTAACAGATTCGTCCGACGCTTCCGACAAATTCGTCACAGCGATAATTAACAAGCAGTACAACACGCCCATTGGGCTGTATTCTAGTGATAACGTCGGCCAGAGCCTAGAGACGCAGGCCAAGGAGATAATCTCCACTATGCCCGGGTAAATTCCACTAGATGTCGCTCGGGTAGTGACCCATCCACCTTTGAAACCCAGACGTAGTTCAGCGGCGCGCTTTGGGAGAAAATAAACTGAAGGTTCGTGTGGTAAAAACACATGCCTTAAACAGGAACCTTAATAATTGTAAATACTATCAATATTATCAATGAGATAATGAACCATTTGGAAAACTACTGGATTAATAATTGTACCAGCTGAAATAAATTCAAGACACCTACCACTGCACTACGTCACCAGGGTTGGATGGCTCACTACTCATGGCGAAGGAGTTAAGAGACCGTTTTATAAAAGTGTCACTGTTGTTTAACGCTATTGGGAGACATTGTTCAGGTTTGTCGTTTCTGTTTCAGGGCCGTCTCCCCCCTGGGGTGGCAGGTACATACATTGAGACCGGGGTTGTGGGTTGGTTAGCATGCTGTGAGGTGTTGTTATAGAGATATTCTCCCGTAGAATAGTTGTGTTGCTGTCAATGTAAACTTGCCACTGTCGAGTTGTGATTCGTTCTTGTTGTTATGCGAAACCATACTTCCGGCGGGTCATTGGTCGTAAAGTTTGCCACCTGTCTCTACAGCATGCTTCTCGTTTGGTTTGCATTAGTTCATCATTTCAAGTTTCATTATCCATATCATGGATTGCAAAAATAAGATTTAAATTTTGCCTTGTGTGTTGCGTTATTAACGATTTTGTTTGTTGCGATCATGGTAGAATGTTATGATTGAGGCCAATACTTTGTGATTGGACCTTATGATTTGATCTAACCAATGCATTATTGTCTCGTCATTGCCCTCCAGCAATGATGCATGGGTGTTTTACCACGTGTGTTCTGGGTGTCTATGGCGTGTGTTAATCCTTTTGCAGTGACCAAACGCATGTTGAGGGTAGCGACAGGAAGAAAATAGTGATACCCAGCGGCTCCTACAAGACGGGCGTGTGTGCCACGGGTGACGCGGCCAGTGTCGCCCCCTCTGAGGAGACTAAGAAGGTGTATACGCCATCGGAGACGTTCCGCCTGGTGCAGGAGGCGGAGGCCAAGGCGGCCGCGGAGCCCAAGGGGCGCAGTGAGAGCCCCTTCGGTAATGGCGGTGAAGCCAAAATACAAGGACGCACGTTTCAAAAATTGCAGAAGCAGCTGCAGTAAGTTATATAACATGTGTCTCTGGATGTGGCAAGAATATCTATATAAATTACTAATTTTCGGGCGAGGGAAGGGGGTCGGGGGGGGGGGGGGTTGTATGATATGGAGCGTTTAACTTGTCTTTGCTACAGGTACGACTATATGTCCTAGGTCATAATAAGGGTAACGACGGGACATTGGTTATTGAAGAATACACGACTGAACTGAGGGGAGGGGTGGGGTGGGGGGGGGGGTGCTTTTGCCTGTGTCCCCTGCCCACTGCTCGTTGTGAGTGCATCATGCCTTACTTGATCTGAATAATCCTCCCTTCGCATGAATGGTGTGAAGCGACATTAACTGTGATGTGTATGTATGACCCATAGTTGAAATGTGTACGACTTTGACTTATTTCATGTTATACACGTAGATATACAATGTGAGAAATGCCTATTTATCTCTGGCGTCCATCTAGCTCGCTATTCCCTTTAGTGGAGTAGATATCGTTTATATACAATTGAAACACTGTAACGTTGTGGACTCAACACACGGTAAATAGAGACGCTAAGAACCGTACTTATTTATTTTTATAACTGAAAAAGTCCGGATTCAATAATTGGATGAAGATGTAAGTATGTAGAGCTACGTGTAATTATGAATATCGCCTACATGTCTCGTCAATTTCTGTAAATAAAATTACTGAAATTCACTATTTTCAGTTTAATATATATTTTAATTATATATATACATATTTATATCTATAGTTATCTCCATAGCTCTATAGTGATATGTTACAATGTTCGTATCTCCAGGCAGCCGTCGGGACCGGCCGCGCCCTACAGTGCTGGTGGCAGGGGCCCTGCGGCTGCCGCCTCCCCCGGCACCTGGAATCCTAGCGTGCCCACGGGCCCAAGGACGATGAAGGTCGGACGTGTCGGCGACGCCCGCAACATGCCGGCCCACAGCGGGGCTGGCCGAACGCCCATCTGCGGCGGCTGCGGCGTGACAGTCAGGTAATCAATGGTGGCACTATTATTTCTGAATCTGTTTGATGCCCTATTATATAGCTGTGGCGGATCTAGCTGGTATGAGATCACCCCCCCCCCCCCCTCCACTACCCCCAAACCTTTGTGCTTTTTATAGACCCCTTTCCTTTTCCGAACCACCCCTTCTCAAATTCCTGGATCCGCGTCTGGATGTGGTTCCTTGCTGAATTAAAAGAATTCATATTCGGATAGAACTGTTATAGACCCTGCTATGGGGCGGTCTTTACGCCATGCAACTCGCCTCCTCCCTGGGGCCAGGCACGGTAGTTATTTTGATGAGAATCCGCCACTATCATCTCTCCTGTTACTCTTCTTCGGAGAGGAGTATATCGCGAACATCGTACTTATATTTTTGTCCCATCCGGACGACACGTGGTGGATATATGTTACCCCTGTTCAAGCGGGAGTCACATATTCTCGCGGATCGGCTGCAATTAACTGCTTCATTTTGTGAAAGTGACAGCTTCATGTTACTCACAGGGGGCCCTTTATCTCGGCTCTGGATAAGACTTGGTGTCCCGACCACTTCATCTGCGCCAACCCCCACTGCCGTTGCTCCCTCATCGATGTGGGGTTCGTGGAGGAGGCCGGCCAGCTGTACTGCGAGCGCGACTACGAGCAGTACTTCGCGCCCAGGTGCGCAAAGTGCGGCTCGGCCATTATTGGGGTAAGTACGGTACCGCGTAATATTATCAAAGAATTGTGTTTGGATAAAGCTGGTATAATCTGTGTATTATTAAAAACGAACAAAACATAATATTATTTGCACTTACGGATGTATCATAGTTTTATTCGGAGTATTTAGTGCTTTGGTGGAATGTGAACTGATAATGATAGTATGTTAGAATCAAATTCTTATTATTATAAATTAGATGTGTGAGACGTTCGCGATTCCATCGATCGTGTGTTTATTCTTTTGTCGCTCATGCCAATTATTATTTGTTTACTTGACAACATGAGTGACGGGTCACGTTGAGGCTTCGTGTTTCGCATTGTGACTTGCCGTACGTTTGTCCCGCCTGTTAGTGAACTGCCTTGGTGTGTTTAGGAACGAGTCAATGCCCTGAAGACCACGTACCACCCACACTGTTTTGTGTGTTATCACTGTCGCCAACCCATCACGGGCGGACGCTTTCACATGGAGAGCGGGGAAGCGTACTGTGACACAGGTAGGATACCGCTACGAACGCCCAACACCTGGAAACATATGTATTATCGCTCACTCTCCGTATGCCGCCTGTTTTCTTATATTTCTGATCCAACTGCCAACATTTCAGGATGAAGACTCCAGTGCAATCACTTTCAGGTCATCTGTATATTGTGGTGTCCCTCAAGTTTTTCAGCTTGTATGCAGCGGTCGCGGATCCAGCCACTTTGGGCACTTCTCCAAACATGGTGATTTCATTATTAATTTGTATTTGTTCGATTCGCAGGACATTGGTACAATAAGTTGCGGTCACGGGTTTGTTTGCAGAGCTCTGGACAGCATAGCCACAAAGCGTGGCCTCATATTTCCGCTTGTCCTACGATCTGCTAATCCCACACATCATACCCAGTCACGTAACCAGGTAGCGTTCATTCATTGCCCGTGGCGTGTGAATGAGTTATCCTCCCTTCCGGTCTCCATTCCCCTTCTGTAACCGCCTCTCCGCCTCACACAGGAAGTGGTCAATGCCCTGAGGCAGACCTACCACGTGGGTTGCTTCCTCTGCTGCCAATGTCACCAGCCCATCGGCGCCGGTAGCTTCCACACCGAGGACGGCAAGACTTATTGCAAGAAAGGTACACGCCGCCGAAGGATGAAACGAAATGAACAGTTTGAAGAGTGTCTTTGTTTCCTGCTTGAAAACCTCACTTGGATCTCCCTCCTGTTGCTGCCTTCAGTCCCAAGTGGATTTTGTCACCCTGTTTGTTGTGTTAACTTATTGCAAGAAGGTACAGCGCTGCAGGATAGGACAAAATGAGCATTTTGATATGTGATCTCCCCTTGACCTTGCAACCTCCAATTTTATTCTAGTCGTTTAGACTTTGACCCCGTTTGGAATATGTGTTTTGGGAATGCCTTTTTTGGTGTGTCTTTGTTTTATTTTCAGAGCGAACCCTGCATGTTATACGTTTATGTACTTGCTGAAGACGCCTGGATTGTTCTGCCACTAACGGTTGTTTTTTGATGTGACATGGAGCATGGTGTTCATATTTAGGGCGTGTTCGATTTACAAGACACCAAAACCGGTTTGCCGGACTGACTGTTGGACTCGAAGAACCGAAACCGGTTTGCTCGAAACCGTGAAACTATCGAGAGAGTTGGTTAGGCGGTTTCGGTTCCGCGGAGCTGTCAGTTTAATCAACACATACATCATAGTTAATCATAAATGTAATAAATAGAGATTCTCGACAAAAGTATGACACTAATTTATCAACGGACAATCCCATCGCGGGTAGAAAATAAAACAGACGGCATATTTATGCTGGCATAAACTTAATAAGCACATGGCCATTGCCAAAATACATGCGAAACTGTAAACAAATGGAACTATGCGTTCGCCTTTAGGTGAGCGAACCGTTGAAACCGGTTTCAAAGACGGTTTAGGTTTCCCGTCGGTTTCGGTTAAATCGAACACGCGCTTAATTAGGTTCATAATGCGACGTTATTGACGATAAAGGCTTAAACAACAAGCGGCGTTAAAAATATGTCCTTGTGTTTATTTGAAACTGGAGATATCCTGAGGCTTGGTGTGTATGCTGTGCCGCCAAACTCACTTTAACTGCACGTACTATGTTCCTTCACCTATTTATTTGTAATTACACAACATTGTCCTACAATTTATGCACATTTGTGTAAATTACTTTATTATTACTTTACAGTTCTTTTTGACTTACATATTTATTATCAATCACCTTAATCTAAACATCTGTGTAAAACTTAAACAAAGTGGATAGAATTATTCTGCGTCATTAAACCTACAGGATTCGCTTTTATGTGCCTCATGCGTTCATCATTAACATAACGACCTTATCATTTCATGTAAAGCTTTAACTTACACGTCGCTTGAAATTATCTATTTTAGATTGGGCGGCCCTCTTCCAGACTAAGTGCTATGGTTGTCAGTTCCCTATTGAACCTGGAGATCGCTGGGTCGAGGCCCTCAGCCAGAACTGGCATTCAGAGTGTTTCAACTGCTCGGTAAGTATTGAGGGTAGAAGATTCTAAGCCAAAACTGGCATTCAGAGTGGTTCAACTGCTCGGTAAGTGTACTAGGGGCAGGGTTCTTATCCAAAACTGGCATTCAGAGTGCTTCAACAGTTCGGTAAGTATATGGGGGACAGAGTTCTTATCCAAAACTGGCATTCAGAATGCTTCAACAGTTCGGTAAGTATATGGGGGACAGAGTTCTTATCCAAAACTGGCATTCAGAGTGCTTCAACTGTTCGGTAAGTATATGGGGGACAGAGTTCTTATCTAAAACTGGCATTCAGAGTGTTTCAACTGCTCGGTAAGTATTGAGGGTAGAAGATTCTAAGCCAAAACTGGCATTCAGAGTGGTTCAACTGCTCGGTAAGTGTACTAGGGGCAGGGTTCTTATCCAAAACTGGCATTCAGAGTGCTTCAACAGTTCGGTAAGTATATGGGGGACAGAGTTCTTATCCAAAACTGGCATTCAGAGTGCTTCAACAGTTCGGTAAGTATATGGGGGACAGAGTTCTTATCCAAAACTGGCATTCAGAGTGCTTCAACTGTTCGGTAAGTATATGGGGGACCGAGTTCTTATCTAAAACTGGCATTCAGAGTGCTTCAACTGTTCGGTAAGTATATGGGGGACAGAGTTCTTATCTAAAACTGGCATTCAGAGTGCTTCAACTGTTCGGTAAGTATATGGGGGACAGAGTTCTTATCTAAAACTGGCATTCAGAGTGCTTCAACGGCTAGGGAAACATAGGAGGCAACGGTAAACACTAAAGCCCAAATATTATCATTCAAAGTGTTTTAACTAAATTCCTCGTTTACCATCAGTATATAATAATTATAACACAGTTAACTTAAGTTGTTGTGCTATTTTGGTACAATATATTGGGATTGTACGCAGTGAATTGTTGAGGCCAAAATACGTTACTGAAGCAATTATTGTATATAATATCGGTTATGAATTGTGAGAAACCTTTCATTCATATCTACTTATGTGTTTATTGACAATGCATCTTCCAAAACGGCACTATTAAACTTATATTAATAAGTCTTACTTGTTAATTTGCAGACTTGCCAGGTGAACCTAGAAGGCCAGAGCTTCTTTGCCAAAGCGGGCAAGCCGTTCTGCAAGAAGCATGCTGGACGTTAACGGATTGACCCTTGACCTATGCATAGGTCAAACGTGAGCTGTCAATAGGATTCTGAAAGCGATTAAACTGAAACCTAATTACCAGATTGATTTCTACACGTGAGTAACCGAACCCGGGTTTTTTCCAGACCGCTCCCACACTGCTGTAATAACACGTGTTGTCATGACGGTCATTGTAAGTTTTAACAAACTGCCACTGGGGTAAAGCGGTACTATTCTGGGGAATGGGCAAACTATATATTGTTGTATGCTTAAGAGCGATATTCGTACCTACGCTTAAACCTCAAGACATGGAATGCTTGGAAACCAAGGCGAATTAAGAAACGACAGTTTAATTAATCAAACGGATGATGCAATTAGATAGAACTGCCAATGAGTGTGTTGTTTTCATTAAGTTTCAACAGAAAGTATGCACCCAAGCCTGGATATTGTTCTTTGCAATCCGAATATCAGCCGTTCAAATCGGTATTAGCAATTTTTCTTCTTAACTGGTTGACTGACGTTCGTCTGTCTGCGTATGACGATGGTCTAAGCGTGAGATGGTTCTAAGCATCACCTTGCGCCCAGTGGTTATTCATCATTGTAAAATCACACTGTTACATAATGTAGGTCCATCGTCATCTTAATGCTGTATATTTCACACTTCGCGTACGGCATGTGAATGACATGTGAACTGTCTTCAACGTCCTGGTTTAGATATAAATACATCGTGTTCGTACACAGATCAGAGGGACAGCTGACTGTGTAAGTTGATTTGTGAATGAATTGAAAAGATAGTACTGTTGTATTATAGGCTTATAAGGTTCTTGATTGTATGCTTTAGCATTACAAACAGTGGCTAGCTTCTTCATATGATAATGAAAATATCGAAGAAATACAATTTTTGTGGTGATAGTCGTTCTAGCTTTACCCTTGGAACACCATTACCAGGCAAAACGGCACAAAATATTTAGAGATATTTACAAGACCACGAAAGAGCGTGACCTTCGTATCCAGTGTCTTCCATGTGATAGCTACTCGGTAACACTCAGTAATGTAACTATTAACCTCCGCAATAGGTGGAAGAGAAACTAATGATATCCTTACCGGAGAACTTTGCCAGGAATGTTATTTAGCAAGTAACTAGTGCTATATTATATATCAAGTATCTTTTATGCATGTTTTTTTATATACGATCGTATCGTAGGTTGGTGGTTGGTAGTTAAACTACGAGCCGGGGGAAGTCTGCCGGTGATGCTGAAACCGGAGGAAAAAAAAAGAATAAGTCCCTGTAAAAGTCCCATTAGAAGGTCTGGTGTTATTTTTGATCGTTTGTGTGATGGTAGCTGAGCCAATCTTACTCCGCCTTTTGTTGATACTGCAAATTTGGCGTGTTTAGGATTAAGCTTTTTGCCTGTTTGTCTACCGCGTTCGGTTCGTTGAGATTTTAGATGACCCACATTTTTTACTTATATCTTCTGTTGTTTGGCACCATGTTGGTGAGAGGGCGTGCACCCGTGTAAGGTAACGCGGTGGGTTCCGCATGCACTGAACGGTTCGTGTTGGCCATTTCTGTAGCCGGAGCGAATGAAGCGGGCGGATTCAGATAAGGAACACTCTGTGATGTCTTGGTTTTTATAGATTTGGATCAAGCCAACGTGTGTGTGAACTGTTCAAGCATTCATGTGTTGTAAATATCGCGATATATTAACATGTACGGTTCATGGTAATGACACGCGATATATCATGATGATATCACGATATAACAACGTTAATGTTCATGAAGATATCACGATATAACAACGTTAATGTTCATGAAGATATCACGATATAACATCTTTAATCTTCATGACGATATCACAAAATAACAACGTTAATCTTCATGAAAATATCAGGATATAACAACGTTAATCTTCATGAAAATATCAGGATATAACAACGTTCGTTATCTAACAAATCACGAGATATATTTCTCTGATTCAGCCATCTTAGGCCTCGCAAACTTGTGGCCGTCAGAAACGTAAGCCTGAGTAATTGCGTTGGGGTCTCGGTGCCACGAAGAACGCGGAGGAGGAAAAGACGTGACCTAAATACAGAGTGCCCTATTATAATAAAGTCTTTGATGCACATCCATGGAAATCACCAGATCTTTACAGTGATACGTTTTGATTGTATTTTGATTGGTTTCCAACCCGCGCCGTTGCGTTGATCTTTTTGTCAATAAACATATAGCCCTCCCCCCGCCATGTGTCACCAGTCGGTGTTCGACTGCAAGAGTTGTTTTTTTCTCTCTCAACGCTTTTTTACCAGGTGAATTTCTATGGCAGGCTGGGTATATGTCCAGCGGGTTTCGCGAATACCCGCATTACATCTCGTTGTGTTGCCCGCGCATTCAAAAGACATATTTCGTTTAATATTTACCTTAATAATGTACTACTAATAATCTTTATTGTTGCCAACATAGTTGAATGAGTAGTGGCATTATAAAATTTAATTGACTTTTTTTATATTTACTATTTACCGTGTCTTCACCCCCATCTAATTCGGTTAGTGTATTTTATAAACTACATTGCATTCCGAGTTCATGATACATTAATGCACTCTTACCAATAGCCACAGCGTTACCGATTTTTTTAAATATTTGTTTACGTTCGTAATTGACAACCACAGACGTAGACTATGGGACCAAATTACCTACGTATTAAGCGATCAAACTATAGAGCCGATAGCTACTGATCCACATATTTTGCCCGATGAGGCTACTGCATTCATGTTGACCAAAACACTTTCATGATTAGCTTTAACAAAAGAGAAACCAATACGTCGGCCGAAACCGGCGATTTGAAGCGAGATATCTGTTGCACTTTATGAGCTGAGCGTGGCACATGTTACATACATGTAGTTTGAAATGAAATAAATTCGTGCTTAATTTACGGGCCGCTTTTGTGCACACAAGAGCTAAACTGTGCCAGGACATGGTTTGAGATTGTCGTCAAATGGAAGGGCGTCATAACAAATATGTCTAGTCTACATTAGACGAAGCGGAAATGACAAAAGCGGCTCTTTAGCACTCGATGCGAGCGCTCTAACCCACTGAGCTATCAGGGCGGCCTTAACATGTTTGAAGAGAATAAGATTTTATAGGTAAACTGACTCCTTCAAGTCTGGGCGTTCACGCTATGCTATGTACGAAGCGGGCATATTCAACCCAACGCCGGTATCTAAATATCCCAAATACAACACGCTCTACATATATAGGGGGGCGGGGGTCCGATCTCCACGATTGGCATCCAGGAATTCTCGGAGATTTGCAACTAGCAATTTTTTGGGATCGTTATCCTTACAATTCCTGCTTCAACGCGTTGACCCTTTGCCTATTTACCGCGATCCGTCATAGCAGTCTGAAAATTCATCGATATTCGCGTGATCACCATCAAGGCGTTTTTTTTCGCGCCCAGCTCTAAAATGTCATAATCTTAGTGATTCGATATTGCTCTGCTTAATTCTTGGGGAATCGCGATTCAGAGGGCGCCCCCCCCACCCCCCCGATCTATATACGAAGGTATACGTATCTTGCAATTCGTCGTCATAATAGCCTACTTGACGGACATGCATTTAGTTAATGAATGCATTTATAATAAGATGATCTATATCATTATTGTTATTATTATGGTTATTACGAGCAGTCATACAATCGTCATAATAGCAATAGAAAAGGGCAGACAGGACGGCACCCCAATAGAAAACAGAATATGTCCTAGTTGTGAAAAGCGCGATAGGCCTACCGTTTATCGAATTAGAGGATGCATACCACTTTTTATTGGTTTGCCCATTATATATGGAATTTCGATGCTTATATTTAGACCCGATGTATTGGCCTACGTATGAAAAGTTTATGGAATTAATGGCATCGGAAGAGCAATATTGATTCTCCAAAGTTTATCAATCTATATCTGGAAAGCTTTACATAAGAGAATTTATCGAATATGTCCAATCCAGCACCTAACTTTACCCACTAAATAATTCAAATGTGTTTACTTGAGCCAGTGTTGCTATGTTGATGTATTTGTTCTGTGGGCCTGATGGCCTCGAAAAAAATAAAGATATCTATCAGTCCATAATTACTTGGTTGTCATCGGATCGATTACTAGAATCACCAAAGCAAAGCCCGGCCACCCCTCTCACACACACGCACAATACACTCATAGGGGATTTATTCAGGGGCCGTACGTATTCATAATCCCCGCGTAAGTATTACGCACGGAAAGTGTTTGTTCGTCTTAACGTTACCAGACAGCGTTGTGGCGGTGTTCATGATTAAGAAATCTTCTTTTAATATAACTTTAGCACTTTCTTAATTGAGAAAATCCACTTCTTGGGTGACTACTTATGTATTTTGAACCCGATTATCGCTCGACAAATCTTCAACTTAGCGCTAAATCTAGTGGCGTAGCCTGGGTGGCCATTATGAGGGTCATTAGGGAAATTTGAATTTGCATCCTTTGAAAACGACTGAATGGTGGTGTACAACCGTACTGACCACAACCTTGAGCCGTTAGTGTGTGACGTCATCCAAGAGTGACGTCATCCATGAGTGTGACTTTATCCATGAGTGTGACGTCATCAATGATTGTGACGTCATCCATGCATGAGTTCCCGATCTTCGAATTAGCGGTCAGTAATCGCTTTGCCATCAAAGTGCGTTGATCGCCTCTTTCAACTTTAAACCAGTTCAATCTATGAACCTGACATATGAATATGGATACAGTTTCATAGATCACCGTTGTCACTATACAAGGATGCGTCGTTGCCTATTGTACACAAAGTTTGTTCACTTACTAAGTTAGAGGGGGGTGGGGGGGGGGGATTACCTTATCCGATATCCGCGATTGGCTTCAGGGAATTCTTATAGATTCGCGACCAACTGTTGACAATTTTTGGGGATCGTTATCAGTACAATTCCTGGTTCAACGCGAAGACCCTCTGCCTATGTATCTCGAACCGTCTTACGCAGTTTGCGAATTCCTCTATATTCGCGATATATCAACATTAAGGCGTTTTTTTTCGCACCCAGCTTTAAATGTCCTAATCTTGAAGATTCGATATTGCTATGCCTAATTCTTGGGGATTCGCGATTCAGAGGGGGTCCCCCCCTCCCCCCCTATTAAACCTCACCTTTAACAACTTCAGTTCGTGAAATGAGGATTTCCCCAGGCCAAGAGAGGTATTATAAATCATAACGACCCCAGTGAAGGGTTCCACCCGCTCTCTTTTGGTCAAAACCGGTGTTTGGTCATCATTCCATTGCGCGTGCAATCCCAATCAGATTCTCAAGTGTTATAAATTCATTAGGACGAATTTTTGTTCCTAGATTCAATGTTGTCTAGACCATTGATCGATTCAAGTTGGTGAAGCGGAAGAGAAGAAGTTGTAAACTGATAAATGTCGGCAATGCTGTTAAATTGCGTGATCCCAAAATAATAAGTTGTTCTCGTGTGATAAATTATTATGTTACGCTTATTAATTTTCTGAGTATGATATTTCCCTATGTTGTATTAATGTAGAAGTAACTCAGATTCGGTCCAATGCAGGATTTTTCGGTTGAATAAAGTTCACACCCGATCGAAGCGGCCCAGCGCCTTGTTGAGGCGGCAAGCGCTGCTGCTGGATGAAGCACCTGCCCGCTAGCCGGCGACACCGTATGCGTATGTTGTGTGACGTCACTACTGGTCAGTACAGCAGATCCTCTGGAATAAAAATGGCGGTGCTAGGCTACAACATGGGCCTTGGATTTTGCTGTCTATATACAGCGTTTTTAAGCACGCTTTTATCCGCACAAATAGGTGAGTCCTTCGATGGATATCCGTAGAATTCAGTTGTGAGACGAGTTGTACGATTAGAACCTCTAATATCCCGTAATCACCGTCTGATTCGAGTGACCTTTGTGTAGGTTTTGGAAGGGGTTGAAACTGGGCCAGTGCACGGTTTGGAATTAGGTCTTTGCAGTCTTTTCTCGCGTTGCAAAGTTTGGAATGGCGCTGTCTTTGCTTCATCATTCATGTATATTGTGCTCATTGTCGGTATGCGAAATTATGTGCTCTCATAACTAATAAGTAATGTCACCGTTGGCAACTTAAGTTAAGATGTAGGAATATCGCGAATGTGAATGGTCTGCCCGTTGGCGTTGTCGTTTAGGCCGCTGTCACTGTCACTTTCTCAGACTGAGTTTCATTCAGTCTCAGTCTTTTCACTTTGTGAATTCTGTGTACACACATTGGTTGTACTATTTTGTAATGTCTGCTAATTTCTTTGTTTAATATGATCTGCATTTGCATATCTGATGAAGTATATTTCCACTGCACTGATTTTGTTCTTCATTCTTCAAAGTAAATTACATGCCAGAGTGAGTGAGTATGGACAGTGAGAGGTTTCCTTCTCAGCAACTGTCTGAGGACACAGGCTTAAAGTTGCATGTGGAGTTGTTTCGCTGTTTTTGAATGCCAAATTTGCGTATAAGAACATAAACCTAAGGCCTTAAGGTTCATAACAGATAATAAACACCTACCATATCACTCACCAATTATCTGCCAATGAGTAAAACATTTCAAATTCATGAATTGTTCGCCACAAAAATGAAAACTTAAGCTGATTTGAAATGTCATAAACGTGTGTACATAAGTCGTTTACGGGTGCCACGACAGGGGGCCCAAGCGCTAAATTATATGAGACAATAGAAGCATCCGGAGCGCCACTTTTTCTTTGGCGTGGCTGTTGACACTGCTTGTGGTCAAAGGTAACATTTCCTGTTTATGTTTATTTTGGTACAGCCGTTGCAACAGTCAGCTCCACATGTAGCTTTAAATTATATATACTTAATAGGTTTTACTGTAAGTTATAGCTGTGCTTTATAGTGTATTCAGTGTAGAAAACCTCTGCCATCTCATTTTCTGATATTGTAGGCAATATTTTGTCATCAGATCAGAAATTACATTCAGTCATTTTTCGAAAAGGAGTTGCCTTATACCAAAATACATTGAAGTCAATTCAAAGGATTTATTTTATATGGTTGCTATAGTATCGATATTGTCATAAGTATAGGATATTACTGCTCATTAATGTAAATGCAATAATGTCACCTTCACTGTAACTTTTTTATAATAAAAGTTGAGTTGTTTAGCTGCTATTATCGTAGATAGATATATAAAATATAGTGGCAAATGATATAAACGAAAATGATAGAAATATGAAGTAAATATTAATACCACTGACTGCTTTGGAGGTTCGCTTAGCCAGATATAAATTTTTATTGCAAGAATATTTGCTCTTGATGATAATGACATCATTCTTCATACTGAATTTGTGAATTCATGTTTAGTGGACTGTCACTTGGAGCATGTGCACACATCCCATTGACTGACTCCTTATATATTTTAGACCCTTCAGCATATTCAGTAAATGCCACAAATGTGATAGTGCATATATGTGAAGTCATCACAGATTATGCTACATGACCATGCATCTTGTATTACACAATGTTTGCCAATAAACACATTTAAAAAAATAGCAGACATTTAACAGGATAAATATGTACTTAAGACATGTAACTCTGTCTCATCCTAGAAAGGCTTTTTTTAAATGCCCTAATTGTTTACAGGCATCCTTCTAGGCAATCAAAAAAGGAACTTTTTAGAATATGGTGAATGCTGATATGAAGCTGGAATATTTCAACCTTCACAATTCTATATGAGCCTATATGCGTATGCAAATAGTTATTTTTAAGTTTTCAACTTTGAAGTATTATTTCAGGATATGTGTCAATGAAATCACCATTCACTCAAGTCTTCTTGATCATACCATGATATCAAAAGTTATCTGCATTTGTATTTAAATAGGGGAAAGCTTTTAAAGGGATGATGCAAGGGTTGGTTTGGAACATTATTTGGTTTCGTTGTTTATTTTTTGTATGTATCCAGGGTCAGTCTGGGGCCTAGTATGGTAGCATTTCTGGCTATTGTTGAGTAAGTTCATCTAGCCTATACCAAGTGGCCAATGCATGGTTGAAGCCCACCTGTGCAAATGTCTGTTTGTGTTGGATAAACATGCCATGTCTCCTGTAGACAATAGACCTGGCTCCTCTTAACCTTAACCTCCAAATATAACCTTCCCCACTGTCATAATATGACCTACAAAGGTTAAAGCATCCTACTTAAAGCCATCAACTAATAAACAAATATATGTATTCAAGTAACAATGTTGCTGTGCTGGTATTCATTATGACAAGCAGACTATAATGTGTCTTAGCAATAGTATATTTATTGTAATTTGTCAAAAATGCTAGAAGATGTTTGGTTTGTAGACAGCTGATTTGGGCAAAGTTACCGGTAGTTTCATGGACAGATGTTGTTTTATAGGCAGTAATCAGGCTGGAAATGACCAGGTTATTAGCCAACCTATTATTTGGGGGAAATTTTAGCCGGTAGAAAAATAGGGTTCCATGTATACACAAAAGATGGTGCCAGCAATCAGGTTGTCACTTTTTGAGCTCACAATTTACAATTCGATTGTACAGCCGTTCTCATTATTATATAATATTATGAGTGCTATGATTTTCTTATAGCCATTGTGACCAAGTGGTCTTTTTTGGGGGTGGGTAAACAGCAGTTGAAATGCCTGAAAAACCTCCCACCCAAAGTTTAAACTTCCCACCTATCAGGCAGAACTTTGGCTAATTCACTGGTTGCAGCTTTGCCATATATGGTCTCCCACCTATCAGGCAGAACTTTGGCTAATTCACTGGTTGCAGCTTTGCCATATATGGTCTACCAGGTTTGTATCTATAGGAATAGGAATACAATTGGTAATAAGATATAGTTGCTGATGAAAACTTTATTTGAATAGTATCGATTTTTTCTCCAAGCTATTAGCTGGAAACTTTTTTTTTTTTTTTTTTTTATGGTACTTTTTTATTCTGGTTAGGCCATCTTCAAACAACTAGCCACTGGAATAGAACATACTATAAGAGGTTTAAATAAGTATACTATATTTGTCAAATTGTAAAAAGCCCAGCAGTAATATTCAAAATTTTTATGCCTGAAGTCTTGGGTTGGCCAGTATTAAACAGTCCTAATTGGTTCTTGTTGGTTGCTGGGCTGGGTCAGCCAAGTACCAGTGGGTGATGCATGGGTTTAAATGTTGTCTGTTTATATGCCTGTCATCAGGAGAGTTGAAGATCAAATGAAATTCTGTAAAGTAAGCTATGCCCTTTCTAACCTGACTCTCCAACCTTCCCATTGATGGGATTTTGCCATACATGTTTGGATTCAGTCTAACCAACCATTTTGCTGTTAAAACGAAGGAACTAAATACAATTGAGTGTCCTGTATTATGGTGTGGGAACCCAGGCCCCTGGGCCTTATGCTCTTGGATTTGGGTGTCCTCGCCCCAGCATCTGGCCCTGAACTCCGGGCTCCTGACCCTAGGCCCTGATCTCCTAGGCTACTGGTTATGGACTACTGGCCCTAGGCTCTGATCTCGTAGGCTACTGGCCCAAGTCTCTGATCTCCTAGGCTGCTGGCCCCAGGCTCTGATCTCCTAGGCTACCGGTTATGGGATACTGGCCCAAGGCTCTAATCGCCTAGGCTACTGGCCCCAGGCTCTGATCTCCCCAGGCTGTGATCTCCTAGGCTACTGGTTATGGACTACTGGCCCAAGGCTCTAATCTCCTAGGCTACTGGCTCTAGGCTCTGATCTCCTAGGCTACTGGCCCCAGGCTCTGATCTCCTAGGCTACTGGTTATGGGCTACTGGCCCCAGGCTCTAATCTCCTAGGCTACTGGCCCTAGGCTCTGATCTCCCAGGCTACTGGCCCCAGACTCTGATCTCCTAGGCTGCTGGTTATGGGCTACTGACCCTAGGCTCTGGGGCCCTTGGCTTTTGGCTCCCGGCGCAGACTTTGCGCTGGCTGACCACCGACGCAGGCGACGTCAATAGCACAGTCGTACGGCTTTTCAAGTTTACTCGAGAAATAGCGCCCGGACCAGATATACTTTTACGCCTTTCATTTTGTGGGTTTGGTGGAGTATCACAGAACTCCAGTGGGTGGGTGGGTGGGGGGGCGTCTGTATGTATATATGGGTAGGGGCATTGGGGAACGTGGGGGGTGGGGGGGGGGGAGGAGGTGCAGGGTTGTTGCTCTGCCGTCCCGTTTTGAGAGAGACTATGTCAAGTTTAGGTAAAGTTGTTTGAAGTGTAATTCAATCAGGCATGGCTGGGTGATGTGCAGGTAGCGCGGGGGTAGGTCGATGAAATGGGGTTCTTGGCGACAGGCTACCCTGGCTGCCGCCCAGACGCCGCGGGTTAGGGGGGGGGGGATCCCGCCACCCCTCTGGGGTGACTACACAGCCAGCCAGAAGAGGGGCAGTCGCTGGCGTCGGGGGTTCAGGGGTCACGAGACAGGCAGGCGCGCCCTGGGGGTCTCGGGCCGACAGCCTGGCGGTTGGCGGGGTGGCTGGGCGCGCCGGGCACGCCACGCCGAGAGGTCGGGGCGCTGGAGGCACTGGTGTCGTCGAGGAGGGGGCCAAAGACTAATGCGGCCCACGGTGGAGAGAACGCCACCGCGGAGTGTGGTGTTGCTGCCCCCCCCCCTCCTCTCCTCTTCTCCACACCCCTCACCCCGAAAAAGGGGGCAGTACACTCACTCACCCCCGCGAGCAGAAAAGTGGGACGTTCTCTCCCCCACCCCCACCCACACCCCCCCCCCCCCCAAGGATAGGGGTGATGCACTACCCCACCCCCCATAATCCTCCTCCTCTATGGTCGTACTCTATTAGTCTTGTCGAAATGAGAAATACACAGTACAAAGTGAGGCGGTATTATGACAGTCTCCGCCATGGTGAATGACTGGTGGGCTCGGGTAGAAGAAAAAAAACTATGCTATGGAGTTTTTAAACCGATTTTAAAAGGGAACAAGACGGGCAGATAAATGGTGCACTCGGGCCCAGGCAGGAATGTCTGAAGATTGGAGGGACTCGTGTTGTGTGCATGTGTGCATAGGTAATACCCGGTCTCCTTGCTCCATGTGTGCGCCGGTTGCAGATGTGCTGTATAATACGCTCAACGGCCTCCATTACATCGCTTAATTGAATTTCAAATGGATCTATTACAGACGATGGCCATACGTCTACCTTGATTTAAGTTCTAACGGTTATGGTTTTGCATGTTGATTTCTGAGTACGAGTATGTCGATTGCACCAGGGCCCTTGTTTGCTCGCTGCGGTTGTAAGCCAGATCGAGACTGTGAGTGGTGGTGGGGGGGGGGGGGGGGAGTCCTTCAGGAATGGAATGGAATGTTGGTGTTTTAGGCCACTTTTGTGCACATACAGGCTAAATTGGGCCAAGGAACCTCCCGAGACGATGAAGGATGAAGGAATGAAACATGCGAGTCCTTCAGGAAGCGAGTCCCTGACGAAGAGGCGGCAGGGGGTTGCCTCGTCGTTGTGACCAGCACCCCGATGCAAATGTCCCTCTTCTCCGCGGCACTCGGGACGAAATCAGAGCTGCAATGAAGCGATGGAGAGGCAAAAAGCGAAAGAAAAAAACTGGCCCTAGCGCTTCGCTGCCTGCCCTGTTTTGATCCGTTGCCAAGCGAGCACAGGAGATTGGCGTCTCGCTTTCGTAGTGAGTTTTGACGCCTTGCCGTCGCTGGTGACGATCTGCTTCCCACTGGGCTACCCTCTCCCTCTCCCTCTCCCTCTCCCTCATCCCTCTCCCTCTCCCTCTCCCTCTCCCTGTCGCCCCCACCCCCACAAACGCATTGCCGCCTACCCGCCTCCGCCCGTCCTCCGCTGGGTTGTGTCCACACTCCACCAATGGCGCTTGGTTTGAAAGGTGTCCGTATCGTTATGCTTCTAACCGAGCATCACGGCCCCTTCCATCCCTGCCCCCCCCCCCACCCCCCCACCCACCCAATCCTCCCCCTTTTGTCCACGCTCAGTGTGGTATGAGCCGGCGAGTAGTTACCCCCCCCCCCCCCTTCACCCACCCTCCTGCGCCAAAACCCACCGTACTTATTATTGCTGGGTCACATGCCGCTGTGAAGGACTGATTCTAAGGAAGCACGGAAGATGCCTCCCCGCCGGCCATCTCCGGTGTCCCCCTCGCGTGCTCAGGGCCGGTTAATCCCTGGCGAGCACCTGTCCCGCCCGCCCCAGACCAAATATTTATTATGACGCTGCGCCGGTCGGCGGTGGGGTGTCCGCGGTGGGGTGGGGGGGGGGAGGGGGGGCGGTAAGTACGTAAGTGGTGATGGGGGTGATGGGAGCGGGGGGATGCTCTCGTTCTGCTGCGGTCTGGAAGGCGTATATAGATACCCTCGCGGAGGGCGGCGTGACCCGGGCTGGCCCGCAAGGTAGGGTACCCCGCTGTAACCGCTCCCTGCTGCCTCAGAAGTCCCAGTCTGTCTGGCTCCGTCACTCTCATTAATTTTCTTCCTTGGGCGAGGTTACAAATTAGCCTCTATTTAAGCTGCAGTCTGGCCGACGCTGGGCGAGCTGCCTAACCGCGGTGGTGGTGGATGTCCGGGCATGTGGAGGTCCCGGGTAAGGGAGTGGGGTGGGGGGGGGGGGGGTACCGGGGCTCCCTCCCTCGTCAGGCGGTGTCTGTCTGTTCAGAAAGTGTGAAGCGACTCGTACGCAGTCGCCTTCCTTGACAGCAATACTAATAACTATCATAAAATGGCTTCACGCTTTTTATGCCGCCCCACCCCTTACGCACCGCCTCGCTCACTCACTCGCTCGCTCGCTTGCTCGCTTTTCTTCCTCCGCCCAGTGAGTGAATGTGTGTCTGTCTGCATGCATGTGTGTGTGTGCCGAGGTTTTTTTGGTATTTTCCTCTCGCGCCCCGGGTATGAGCGGCCCCGTGGTGGCGGGACCCCCTGCGTGAGGGTGGCCGGGTGCTCTCCCCCCCCCCCCCCGCCCCCCACCCCACTCACCGCCGCCACCTCCCTGACTGTCGCTCTGTGACGAGTCGTGTCGCCTGGCGTGCCGCGGGCCCCAGCCCCCACCCGCAGCATGCCGGGTGGCGCCCGGCCAGGGGAGAGGGGAGGGATGGGGAAGAAACTGAACCCGCCCGCAGCATGCCGGGTGGCGCCCGGCCAGGGGAGAGGGGAGGGAGGGGAAAAAACCTGGACCCGACATCAGTAGGGGCGTGACGACGGGGAGCGCTGGGATGAGCGTTACGCAAGACTCTACCACTCGTCTGGCTGGCTGGCTGGCTCCCTGCCTGGCTGGTTGACTGGTGCCTTCCCTGACCTCCATCCCACCCCGCCCCCACCCCCTCCTCACCCATCCCCCGTGTTCCAGGCCCCCTCCCTAGCCTCCGTCCCCAAGCTCGGACTGGGTCTCGTACCACCAGGTTGAGACAGTATGATCATCCCTCTTCCCCCTTCTCATTCTCCTTCTACCGCCTTTCTCTGGTATCTCTATCTCCCATCCATGCCCCCCCCCCCCCACCACACCGCCCATTTCGGCGTGGATGCTGTGGTTGTTTTTTCCCCGACAGAGACAAATCACTTCCAATTCATTCCACATGGCGAGATGTAAAGCCGAGGGAATAGATGTTATGAGGCGAAGCACTGTGATTTCGGCGCTTACGCCGCAGTGATTAGGACTGCCTTTAGAACCTCAGCCTTAGCTTCCTTTCCTCCTTACCCCCCTCCCCCGCCTTCCCTCTTCGAGAAAAACAACCAACGTGGATGCGTTGTGCGGCTTGCGGGAAGGCCGTGGTGTGTGTGTTTGAATGCGATAAAGGGGATTATGTAAGTAAGCCGCAGCCCCAAGCCGCTCGGCCGCCCGCCACACTCGTCAAACAGCTGATACATTAAGGCTGCTAGCATGTCATCCTTCTTATACTCCTTATTATATCCGCTCTGACCCGGATCTCCCCGATAGCGATGTGAGCTCGTCATCGTTCCGTCTTTCCCGCCGCCGCGTCAATCTAACCCCCCCAAAACCCCGCCAAGAAACCTCACCGCTAATGTATCTGCAAAGGTGGTAACGTAAGCCTTAATTAATTCCACCGGGTCTGTAGAAAACTGCAATAAAATGAAGAATGTAATTTGTAAAGGGGCGTGCGTTTTTATATTTTAAGAAAAAGTATGGGTTTTTTCTCCCCCTCCATAGCAATTGAGAACAGGTGTTGACTGATCGGTCGTGCACCGCTTGATGATGCGGGATGGCAGGCGCTCTCCCATCTCCCCGGACGCCACTCGCCTTCTGGTGCCGGCCCTTTCATGCCCGTCCAGTCCTCTATGTACATCTGCGATGGTTGTGGTCGTTCCTTCAATGAGGTTTATTGAGAGTCTCGGTCCTCGACTCGGTCCCGGCTCTTAATGTTTGCCCAATTAGCGGCTGTTGAGACGTCAAAACTCTTTTCACGGAGAGCCGGTTCACCTTTCTCGTCCGCTGTCAATGCCTCCAGAGGCGTCATGATGAGCCCCGCATCACACGGTTGGTTGCTGCTTCTGTGTAGTGCTCAACCAGTGGAACTGGAGGTTAAAGCTGTACTGTGTCTTTGTGGGAGGTAAACAGGGTAGTTAGTTCTTGGGGGTGCACTGAAATGCACATATTCTGGCTGTTTAATGTGTATCTAGTTCTTATGACAGCTTGTACTCCTGTAGGTCATGCAAGAATAATTATCGTTTAATATTATACGATACATTTTTAGTTTGCCGTTATGAAGGGTGGCATGCACGGAGAGCATTATGGCTTCTTGAACTGCACTCTGAACTCATTGGAAGTGCACTGAAAGCATACAGTGCGTCTTGGAGTGTAGAGGCTCCGTAACAAAGCTTGCTGAAGTGTTCTTGTCCTTAAGACATCATGTTATTGCTGTTTGATCAGCACTTGTACTCATGTGTACAGGGGCATGTTTTCATTACCTGAAAAAGAATTGCTGGTTAGAAGCTGAAAGGTCATCAAGTGGATTTTATTACTCGGGACCAGCTGTCGTTTGTGGATTAGCGTACTGAAAGACGGTGCCATAGTTACGTGCGTGTTACTTTAAATCGTGTGTAACTATGGCATTAACGTAATTATAGATCCACAGAGTGAGTGGTTATTGAGCGACCCTCCCAAGTCAAGTCCCGAATCAATCCCCAGTGATTAACCAGTCAATCCCCAATCAGTCCCCAGTGATTCCCCAGTCAATCCCCAATCAGTCCCAAGTCAGTCCCCAATCAGTCCCCAGTGAGTCCCCGGTCAATCCCCTATCAGTCCCCAGTGATTCCCCAGTCAGTCCCCAGTCAGTCCCCAATCAGCTACCCGTGAGTCCCCAGTCTATCCCCAATCAGTCCCCAGTGATTCCCCAGTCAATCCCCAATCAGTCCCCAATCAGTCCCCAGTCAGTCCTCAATCGGTCCCCAGTGAGTCCCCAGTCAATCCCCAATCAGTCCCCAATCGGTCGCCAGTGATTTCCCAGTCAATCCCCAATTGGTCCCCAGTCAGTCCCCAGTCTATCCCCAATCAGTCTCCAATTATGCCCCTGTCAGTCCCCAGTCAATCCCCAATCAATCTCCAGTAAGTCCAGTCAGTTTTCACCCAGTCTACGTGAGCATTCCCCATGCTACCGTTCACCGTGCGCGTTACAGTCTGACAACGACAGTCGGATGAGACCCCAAGAGAGTACGACAATATGTTTTCAGCAAGTCCCTAGCCACGGACGTTCAAAACATGGATGGCGACTATATAATTTCGGCTGGAATTAATTTGCAGTTAATTCCCTATAAAGCGCTGAGCCATATCACCGCACTGCACAAAAAGCTCACTGAGACCCGGCCGTTTTCCTATACTGAAAAGCCAGTTTTTGGTACTCTTCTCACTTGGATTACAATAATGAGGTGTTGCGTAAATAGCTCAGTGCCGACGGAATCAGGAGCCTCAACTATAAAGTGGTCCACCAATTACATAACTCCCCATCCCCAGCCCTATTACCCCCCCCCCCCCAACCTTGTCTCTCCCCACCCCCCTTGCCCCCCCTTTCTGTCTCTCTCCCCCCCCCCCCCAACCCTGGTACTGGTTTCGCCACAGCCAGTTCGCGGCCTCTCCATTTTTCCGTGGCGTGGCATTAAAATAACTGGCCGCGTATCCGACTTGAAAACTATTGACATTGTGATGTGCTTGAGGGTGTCGGCTTTGACATGTGCCGCTGGCAGCCAGCGCTTGCTTTTAAAGACCCCCCCTCCCGCCGTCCCCACCTCCTCCGCCCCTCACCCCCCTCCCCCCTCCCCATCTCCCCCGCCCCAACCGCTCCTCCCGACTCAACTTGCCGAACTGCAGGATTTACGTGGCCGGTGCAGCCCAATTCCAGGCGTATTATGCGGTCTAAACGCTCAGGAGATCGGAAGCGCCGTTATACCGCTGCCACGATAGGGGAGGAGGGCAAGGGGGAGAGGGAGAGCAGGAGTGGGTAGGGGGGGGGGGGGCGGGGGCAGTCCGCCAACTGTTGCTGAGGTAGGTAGGACGTTGACGCCGGTCGTCACGCTGCCGGCCCTCAAGTGGCTGGTGGGGCCTGGACAGCTCGTGAATAAACACAGACCACAGGCATGTTACACCTCTCAGCCTTGTCCCACTCCCGGTGAACGCCACTCCTGTTCTCAGCGGTTTTTTTTCTACCATTTAACTTCCGGACCCAATGCCCCGGAAGATTATTTTTGTACGCATATTGGATGAAGAGTGGAACTTCAGTGCTACCATGGCTGCCTTGTCGTCGACCATCTTAAGAGCGTTGCTCCAATCCGGTTGTCGAGTCCTGAAAACTGTGAAGAAAGTTAAAAATGAACTGTCCCCAACATCTGTGTGAGGGATAGAAAATCATGGTAAAATATTGTCATTCCTTTGCGTAAACTGTCATTCCCGAAAATATCGAATGTAATGCCCTGTTAAGTGATTGTAATTGAATTTGCTTTGTATAAATTATCCGATATTAAGCTTTATTTGCAATTGACAAGACTAGCACACTGCCTCATATGTGATGAATGACTTGGTGAGCAGTTGTCATTTGTGACGGGATTGATGTTAAATGACGCATGAACGGCTTAATCCTTACTCTTTCAATGGAAAGAACTCACTGAAGCATAGATCAGGAAGTGACCGCTGTTGCCGAAACTGTTGTCTCTGGTTTGGCCGAGAAAGCTCTTCATTTCATTGCACCAAGGAATAGCCTTGTATGGCGTCGTTTTTACCGCGAGAAATATGCTGCACGGTAAATGTGAAGGGAGATGGTATTGGAGATGGAGGTTGGGGTGAGGGCCTAGCCGGAGCCCCCCCCCCCCACCCCCCCCCGCCAAGTGTTGTGATAAAGGTTCAATCCAGAGCTGCCAGTGGCAGCTGGTGTGGGGCATTGACTGTGGTCGGGTGTGCGCCACACCGTGGCCCGAGGCGCCTACGTCTATTATGATGGAAGACTTGTTCATTACGACCTGTCTGCTCCCCACGGTTGTCATGTTTTTAGGACACCCATTTCAAAGCGATGACAGTTAACAATTAAGAATGGTTTTGCATTTTTTCAGACGCGTTTTGCTTGTTGCTCTGTTAACGGAAGGAGTAAGTCAAGTTTTGCTCTTTAGATAAATGTATTGATATGACTTTATTTTCAATTTGTTAGACGTAATTTCCGGAGGAAGAAGAAAAAGAGGTTTATTTTTATTACTCTTATGTCTTGATGTATGGTTTGAAGTGCATTTGACGACCAAGCCCAGTCAAAGAAAGATATCTTTGGCTACAAAGGTTGCTCCTTTCACGGGTAAAGCAGTTTTATCGTTGTTAATATAACTTCCATGTCATTCTGACATCTTTACGCTGTATAGACTTTATGGAACATTCAGGTCGAAAGAAGTCTAAATGTTGGGCTGGCATGTCAGCATATTCTGTAGTTATGAACTGGAGTCAGTGTCCCTGCTATGCGCCTAGAAGCATTGTCCTCAACACTAACCCTGCATTTACCGTTGATTCTGACCATGTTTCCGCTGTTTGCCGTTGATTCTGACCCATGTTTCCGCTCTGTTTGCCGTTGATTCTGACCATGTTGCCCCTCTGTTTGCCGTTGATTCTGACCCATGTTTCCGCTCTGTTTGCCGTTGATTCTGACCATGTTGCCCCTCTGTTTGCCGTTGATTCTGACCATGTTTCCGTTCTGTTTACCGTTGATTCTAACCATGTTTACGCTCTGTTTGCCGTTGATTCTGACCATGTTTTCGCTGTATTTGCCCGCAATCCTGACCATGGACTCTGCTCTTGCCCACAGCCGACGGGATCGAGTGCTACTGCAACCTGTGCCAGGATTACACGGGCAACAACACGTGTGAACTGAAGCCCAATGGAAAGTGCTACGCGGCCGTGGAGGTATCGGAGGAGGACGGCAGCGAGCTGTGGGCGTACGGCTGTCTGCCCCCCGACGAGGGCACTCTGATGCAGGTAAGGCAGCGAGCTGTGGGCTTACGGCCCCCCCCCCCTCTTCCCCTGCCGACGAAGGCACTCGACGAGGGTGTACTGTACTGTGCTACAAATAACAGGAAATCATTTTAAATGCGCACTGGGCGGTAGAAACAATCAGATACCCAGGATATTTGAATTGTAACAAATGAGCCAAATGTTTTTTCTTCAAATTGAAATTGTTGTGGACGAGATTTATACGTTTCCCTGTGATTTGTGAAGGCGGTTTTAGCGAAGCCTTTCACCTGTGCTACACAAGGAGCGGGGTTGGGGGTTGGATTGGGGGGTGGGTATCGGGGGTTTAGAGGGTTAACATGAGGGGGTCACCTCGAGGTGCCCCACGTTGCTGGCCGTCATTCAGGGCTGCCACCATGCGGGGGAAGGAGGTCTGGGGAGCTCGCGCTGGACAGGTCTTTACACGTTCTTCCTGATTTCCCAGTCGTCCTCTTAGAATGTCCGTCTTACCAGGCCACCCCTTCCTCTCGCCACCCACCCCTTCCTCTCGCCACCCACCCCAGCCGCCTACTATGTCCGTCTTACCAGCCCGGGCAGGCATGGGGTGATTACATTGTAAATGTAATCGATTACGATTACGATTACTTGGGAATTTCATGATTACGATTACAATTGCGATTACAGGAAATATGGAAGTAATCGATTACGATTACGACTACATTCAATGTAATCATGATTACAATCGTGATTACATGGACTGTTTTTCGACCTAATTGAAATAAAAAACACAACACTGACGGATAATCGCACCTCTATCTTGCTGGATTCATTTCAACTTTAGAACTTTAAGATTCTCGCCGGAGAGGGAGGTGTTCCGCGTAAAAACTTATTACCTCTATGTTAAATACCATGGAACTAAAGGAAGCCACACCGTTATATGACACAAAGGAATCTAGTCCAACCACCACACCATACATCGCCGTGCACCAGTCCTGACCGCATTGAGTTCGTTTTATAACAACACCTCTTCCAATCAATCTATATAGAGAACAATAACACCAGCATCTACCACCCCCCCATCACAGCCCCCACCTACCTACCTACCCATCACAGCCCCCACCTACCTACCTACCCATCGCAGCCCCCACCCACCTACCTGCTCCCAACATATAGACCCCTACCTACCCATCACAGCCCCCACCCACCTACCTGCTCCCAACTTATAGACCCCTAAGTAGCTCTGGATTATTTCTAGCTATCCAATGCAAACAAGATAATGAAGGGATTAAAATGTGGCACCCCCAGCCAGCTTAATTGGTTATGTCTGGTTATTTGTCGGGTGGGGCAGGAAGGGCCAGAGTGGTTTCGAGGGGGGTCGGATCTCTACAGTAAGACTGCAGTGGCGAGTTTCCGTATATGATACAGGCGACATGGAAAGTATGACGATCAATTGGAGATCAAACAGCCCGAGTGAACAAAGCAAAGTAATCATCAAAAGTAATCATGATTACGATTACATTAGCAATGTAATCGATTACGATTACGATTACATTGCCTTAAAAACCAATGTAATCGATTACGATTACGATTACTTGAAAAATGTAATCGATTACAATCGATTACGATTACTGATTATGATTACCCCATGTCTGTTACCAGGCCACCCCTTCCCCTCGCCACCCACCCCGGCCACCTACTCGGTCTGTCTTACCGGGCCACCCCTTCCCCTCGCCACCCACCCAACCACCTACTGTGTCCGTCTTACCAGGCCACCCCTTCCCCTCGCCACCCACCCCAGCCGCCTACTGTGTCCGTCTTACCGGGCCACCCCTTCCTCTCGCCACCCACCCCGGCCACCTACTATGTCCGTCTTACCAGGCCACCCCTTCCCCTCGCCACCCACCCCGGCCACCTACTCGGTCTGTCTTACCAGGCCACCCCTTCCCCTCGCCACCCACCCCGGCCACCTATGTCCGTCTTACCAGGCCACCCCTTCCCCTCGCCACCCACCCCGGCCACCTACTCGGTCTGTCTTACCGGGCCACCTCTTCCCCTCGCCACCCACCCCGGCCACCTACTCGGTCTGTCTTACCAGACCACCCCTTCCCCTCGCCACCCACCCAGCCACCTACTGTGTCCGTCTTACCAGGCCACCCCTTCCCCTCGCCACCCACCCCGGCCACCTACTCGGTCTGTCTTACCAGACCACCCCTTCCCCTCGCCACCCACCCAGCCACCTACTGTGTCCGTCTTACCAGACCACCCCTTCCCCTCGCCACCCACCCCAGCCGCCTACTATGTCAGTCTTACCAGGCCACCCCTTCCGCTCGCCACCCACCCCGGCCACCTACTCGGTCTGTCTTACCGGGCCACCCCTTCCCCTCGCCACCCACCCCAGCCACCTACTCGGTCTGTCTTACCAGGCCACCCCTTCCCCTCGCCACCCACCCCGGCCACCTACTCAGTCTGTCTTACCAGGCCACCCCTTCCCCTCGCCACCCACCCCGGCCACCTACTGTGTCCGTCTTACCGGGCCACCCCTTCCCCTCGCCACCCACCCCAGCCGCCTACTATGTCCGTCTTACCAGGCCACCCCTTCCCCTCGCCACCCACCCCGGCCACCTACTCGGTCTGTCTTACCGGGCCACCCCTTCCCCTCGCCACCCACCCAGCCACCTACTGTGTCCGTCTTACCAGGCCACCCCTTCCTCTCGCCACCCACCCCAGCCACCTACTCGGTCTGTCTTACCAGGCCACCCCTTCCCCTCGCCATCCACCCCGGCCACCTACTCGGTCTGTCTTACCGGGCCACCCCTTCCCCTCGCCACCCACCCAGCCACCTACTGTGTCCGTCTTACCAGGCCACCCCTTCCTCTCGCCACCCACCCCGGCCACCTACTATGTCCGTCTTACCAGGCCACCCCTTCCCCTCGCCACCCACCCCGGCCACCTACTCGGTCTGTCTTACCAGGCCACCCTTTCCCCTCGCCACCCACCCCGGCCACCTACTATGTCCGTCTTACCAGGCCACCCCTTCCCCTCGCCACCCACCCCGGCCACCTACTCGGTCTGTCTTACCAGGCCACCCTTTCCCCTCGCCACCCACCCCGGCCACCTACTATGTCCGTCTTACCAGGCCACCCCTTCCCCTCGCCACCCACCCCGGCCACCTACTCGGTCTGTCTTACCAGGCCACCCCTTCCCCTCGCCACCCACCCCTTCCCCTCGCCACCCACCCCAGCCGCCTACTATGTCCGTCTTACCGGGCCACCCCTTCCCCTCGCCACCCACCCCGGCCACCTACTCGGTCTGTCTTACCGGGCCACCCCTTCCCCTCGCCACCCACCCCGGCCACCTACTGTGTCCGTCTTACCGGGCCACCCCTTCCCCTCGCCACCCACCCCAGCCGCCTACTATGTCCGTCTTACCAGGCCACCCCTTCCCCTCGCCACCCACCCCGGCCACCTACGCGGTCTGTCTTACCAGGCTACCCCTTCCCCTCGCCACCCACCCCGGCCACCTACTGTGTCCGTCTTACCGGGCCACCCCTTCCCCTCGCCACCCACCCCAGCCGCCTACTATGTCCGTCTTACCAGGCCACCCCTTCCCCTCGCCACCCACCCCGGCCACCTACTCGGTCTGTCTTACCGGGCCACCCCTTCCCCTCGCCACCCACCCAGCCACCTACTGTGTCCGTCTTACCAGGCCACCCCTTCCTCTCGCCACCCACCCCAGCCACCTACTCGGTCTGTCTTACCAGGCCACCCCTTCCCCTCGCCACCCACCCCGGCCACCTATTCGGTCTGTCTTACCAGGCCACCCCTTCCCCTCGCCACCCACCCCGGCCACCTACTGTGTCCGTCTTACCGGGCCACCCCTTCCCCTCGCCACCCACCCCAGCCGCCTACTCGGTCTGTCTTACCAGGCCACCCCTTCCCCTCGCCACCCACCCCGGCCACCTACTCGGTCTGTCTTACCGGGCCACCCCTTCCCCTCGCCACCCACCCAGCCACCTACTGTGTCCGTCTTACCAGGCCACCCCTTCCTCTCGCCACCCACCCCAGCCACCTACTCGGTCTGTCTTACCAGGCCACCCCTTCCCCTCGCCACCCACCCCGGCCACCTACTGTGTCCGTCTTACCGGGCCACCCCTTCCCCTCGCCACCCACCCAGCCACCTACTGTGTCCGTCTTACCGGGCCACCCCTTCCCCTCGCCACCCACCCCGGCCACCTATTCGGTCTGTCTTACCAGGCCACCCCTTCCCCTCGCCACCCACCCCGGCCACCTACTGTGTCCGTCTTACCGGGCCACCCCTTCCCCTCGCCACCCACCCCAGCCGCCTACTCGGTCTGTCTTACCAGGCCACCCCTTCCCCTCGCCACCCACCCCGGCCACCTACTCGGTCTGTCTTACCGGGCCACCCCTTCCCCTCGCCACCCACCCAGCCACCTACTGTGTCCGTCTTACCAGGCCACCCCTTCCTCTCGCCACCCACCCCAGCCACCTACTCGGTCTGTCTTACCAGGCCACCCCTTCCCCTCGCCACCCACCCCGGCCACCTACTGTGTCCGTCTTACCGGGCCACCCCTTCCCCTCGCCACCCACCCAGCCACCTACTGTGTCCGTCTTACCGGGCCACCCCTTCCCCTCGCCACCCACCCCGGCCACCTACTCGGTCTGTCTTACCGGGCCACCCCTTCCCCTCGCCACCCACCCCGGCCACCTACTGTGTCCGTCTTACCAGGCCACCCCTTCCTCTCGCCACCCACCCCAGCCGCCTACTGTGTCCGTCTTACCGGGCCACCCCTTCCCCTCGCCACCCACCCCGGCCACCTACTATGTCCGTCTTACCAGGCCACCCCTTCCCCTCGCCACCCACCCCGGCCACCTACTCGGTCTGTCTTACCAGGCCACCCCTTCCTCTCGCCACCCACCCCGGCCACCTACTCGGTCTGTCTTACCGGGCCACCCCTTCCCCTCGCCACCCACCCAGCCACCTACTGTGTCCGTCTTACCGGGCCACCCCTTCCTCTCGCCACCCACCCCAGCCGCCTACTGTGTCCGTCTTACCGGGCCACCCCTTCCCCTCGCCACCCACCCCGGCCACCTACTCGGTCTGTCTTACCGGGCCACCCCTTCCCCTCGCCACCCACCCCAGCCGCCTACTATGTCCGTCTTACCAGGCCACCCCTTCCTCTCGCCACCCACCCCGGCCACCTACTCGGTCTGTCTTACCAGGCCACCCCTTCCCCTCGCCACCCACCCCGGCCACCTACTCGGTCTGTCTTACCAGGCCACCCCTTCCCCTCGCCACCCACCCCGGCCACCTACTATGTCCGTCTTACCAGGCCACCCCTTCCCCTCGCCACCCACCCCGGCCACCTACTCGGTCTGTCTTACCAGGCCACCCCTTCCCCTCGCCACCCACCCCGGCCACCTACTCGGTCTGTCTTACCGGGCCACCCCTTCCCCTCGCCACCCACCCCGGCCACCTACTCGGTCTGTCTTACCGGGCCACCCCTTCCCCTCGCCACCCACCCCGGCCACCTACTCGGTCTGTCTTACCGGGCCACCCCTTCCCCTCGCCACCCACACCAGCCGCCTACTGTGTCCGTCTTACCGGGCCACCCCTTCCCCTCGCCACCCACCCAGCCACCTACTGTGTCCGTCTTACCGGGCCACCCCTTCCCTTCGCCACCCACCCCGGCCACCTACTCGGTCTGTCTTACCAGGCCACCCCTTCCCCTCGCCACCCACCCCGGCCACCTACTGTGTCCGTCTTACCAGGCCACCCCTTCCTCTCGCCACCCACCCCGGCCACCTACTATGTCCGTCTTACCAGGCCACCCCTTCCCCTCGCCACCCACCCCGGCCACCTACGCGGTCTGTCTTACCAGGCCACCCCTTCCCCTCGCCACCCACCCCGGCCACCTACTATGTCCGTCTTACCAGGCCACCCCTTCCCCTCGCCACCCACCCCGGCCACCTACTCGGTCTGTCTTACCGGGCCACCCCTTCCCCTCGCCACCCACCCCGGCCACCTACTCGGTCTGTCTTACCAGGCCACCCCTTCCCCTCGCCACCCACCCCAGCCGCCTACTGTGTCCGTCTTACCGGGCCACCCCTTCCCCTCGCCACCCACCTAGCCACCTACTGTGTCCGTCTTACCGGGCCACCCCTTCCCCTCGCCACCCACCCCGGCCACCTACTCGGTCTGTCTTACCGGGCCACCCCTTCCCCTCGCCACCCACCCCGGCCACCTACTCGGTCTGTCTTACCAGGCCACCCCTTCCTCTCGCCACCCACCCCGGCCACCTACTCGGTCTGTCTTACCAGGCCACCCCTTCCCCTCGCCACCCACCCCGGCCACCTACTCGGTCTGTCTTACCAGGCCACCCCTTCCCCTCGCCACCCACCCAGCCACCTACTCGGTCTGTCTTACCGGGCCACCCCTTCCCCTCGCCACCCACCCCGGCCACCTACTGTGTCCGTCTTACCGGGCCACCCCTTCCCCTCGCCACCCACCCCGGCCACCTACTGTGTCCGTCTTACCGGGCCACTCCTTCCCCTCGCCACCCACCCCGGCCACCTACTCGGTCTGTCTTACCGGGCCACCCCTTCCCCTCGCCACCCACTCCGGCCACCCCTTCCCCTCGCCACCCACTCCGGCCACCTACTCGGTCTGTCTTACCGGGCCACCCCTTCCCCTCGCCACCCACCCCAGCCGCCTACTCGGTCTGTCTTACCAGGCCACCCCTTCCTCTCGCCACCCACCCCGGCCACCTACTGTGTCCGTCTTACCAGGCCACCCCTTCCCCTCGCCACCCACCCCAGCCACCTACTGTGTCCGTCTTACCGGGCCACCCCTTCCCCTCGCCACCCACCCCAGCCACCTACTATGTCCGTCTTACCAGGCCACCCCTTCCCCTCGCCACCCACCCCGGCCACCTACTTGGTCCGTCTTACCGGGCCACCCCTTCCCCTCGCCACCCACCCCAGCCGCCTACTATGTCCGTCTTACCAGGCCACCCCTTCCTCTCGCCACCCACCCCGGCCACCTACTCGGTCTGTCTTACCGGGCCACCCCTTCCCCTCGCCACCCACCCCAGCCGCCTACTATGTCCGTCTTACCAGGCCACCCCTTCCTCTCGCCACCCACCCCGGCCACCTACTCGGTCTGTCTTACCAGGCCACCCCTTCCCCTCGCCACCCACCCCGGCCACCTACTCGGTCTGTCTTACCAGGCCACCCCTTCCCCTCGCCACCTACCCAGCCACCTACTGTGTCCATCTTACCGGGCCACCCCTTCCCCTCGCCACCCACCCCGGCCACCTACTCGGTCTGTCTTAGCGGGCCACCCCTTCCCCTCGCCACCCACCCCGGCCACCTACTCGGTCTGTCTTACCGGGCCACCCCTTCCCCTCGCCACCCACCCCGGCCACCTACTCGGTCTGTCTTACCAGGCCACCCCTTCCCCTCGCCACCCACCCAGCCACCTACTGTGTCCGTCTTACCGGGCCACCCCTTCCCCTCGCCACCCACCCAGCCACCTACTGTGTCCGTCTTACCGGGCCACCCCTTCCCCTCGCCACCCACCCCGGCCACCTACTCGGTCTGTCTTAGCAGGCCACCCCTTCCCCTCGCCACCCACCCCGGCCACCTACTCGGTCTGTCTTAGCGGGCCACCCCTTCTCCTCGCCACCCACCCCTTCTCCTCGCCACCCACCCCAGCCGCCTACTATGTCCGTCTTACCAGGCCACCGCTTCCCATCGGCATCCCTTTTGTCCTCCGCCTCCCCGTTACCGTTGCCATGGCTCAGAGAGCCGGACGGTTGTTGGCTGTCCCGCACTGCTAGGCCCCCGCGGCGGCGGCTTGGTGGGGGTGGGGGGGGGGTGACGCGGGAGCGATGTGGGGGGGTGGGTTGGGTGTTGCAGGGGGTGTTTGCGGAGATATGCTGGAGGAGGGGCGGGGCGGGGGGTGGTCCATCCATCCGCCCTGTCGCCCGGCCGCACAGACTGCTACTTACTGACCAGTAAGGCTGTGAAGACGGGCTGAAAGTTGGCAGCCGGCCCGCCGTCCCAGCCTGATGAATCCGGCCGCCGCCCTGGCCTGATGAGTCCGGGCCGGCTGACTGGTCGGATGGCCTGGGGTGTGGCTAGCATTGGCTTTGACCCCTCACCCCCCACCCCCAACCCCCACCCCCAAGCCCTACCCTATATCCCATATCCTCTGTTTCCACCCCAACCCGCCACCTCCCCCACCTACCCCATAGCCTCTGTCTCCACCCCAACCCCCCAGCTCCCCCACCCTCACCAACCCACCCTGGCTGGCGTGAGGGCCCTGTAAGGGATCTCGTTAAAAAGAAACAGCTATTAAAGGAGTATTGATCGTCGACGGCGGGGTGACAGGCGGAGTGGCCGAACGACGGAAGGTAGGACGAAAGGATGAGCATCGTTGTCTGTGGGAGGCTGGGTGGTGGCTGTCTATGGGAGGCTGGGTGGTGGCTATCTGTGGGAGGCTGGGTGGTGGCTGTCTGTGGGAGGCTGGGTGGTGGCTGTCTGTGGGAGGCTGGGTGGTGGCTGTCTGTGGGAGGCTGGGTTGTGGCTGTCTGTAGGAGGCTGGGTGGTGGCTGCCTGTGGGAGGCTAGGTGGTGACAGTCTGTGGGAGGCTGGGTGGTGGCTGTCTGTAGGAGGCTCGGTGGTGGCTGTCTGTCCTGCTCCCTGGCTAGTTACTGTCGTCAGGCCCCATGCTCTCTCGCTCTCTCTGGCTCTCTCACAGTGTGCTCAACCAGTGTGGCTCCTTGCTGATGTCGTGCCTCCTCATGTGTTGAAGCACTCGGCTCACTCACTGTATGCTTAAAGACCGAGAGGCCAGCGGAGACACTTGGTTGTGGGCGTAAATATACCACAGTTTGTGACGAATACTATGGAACTGGTCTCTTCCCTTGACCCACTCACGGCTCGTCTCTTCGTTTGACCCACTCCGTTGTAAGAGACACGACTCGTCTCTTCCCTTGACCCACTCCGTTGTAAGAGATACGACTCGTCTCTTCCCTTCAACCACTCCGTTGTAAGAGATACGACTCGTCTCTTCCCTTGACCCACTCCGTTGTAAGAGACACGACTCGTCTCTACCCTTGACCCACTCCGTTGTAAGAGACACGACTCGTCTCTTCCCTTGACCCACTCCGTTGTAAGAGATACGACTCGTCTCTTCCCTTGACCCACTCCGTTGTAAGAGACACGACTCGTCTCTACCCTTGACCCACTCCGTTGTAAGAGACACGACTCGTCTCTTCCCTTGACCCACTCCGTTGTAAGAGACCCGACTCGTCTCTTCCCTTGACCCTC
Source organism: Arenicola marina (assembly GCA_964019135.1). Classification (NCBI taxonomy): domain Eukaryota; kingdom Metazoa; phylum Annelida; class Polychaeta; family Arenicolidae; genus Arenicola; species Arenicola marina. The sequence goes on along the minus strand of OZ025251.1, from coordinate 33,148,847 downwards.
TCTGTTGTAATAGACCCCACTCGTCTCTTCCCTTGACCCTCTCTGTTGTAATAGACCCGACTCGTCTCTACCCTTGACCCACTCCGTTGTAAGAGACCCGACTCGTCTCTACCCTTGACCCACTCCGTTGTAAGAGACCCGACTCGTCTCTTCCCTTGACCCTCTCTGTTGTAATAGACACGAATCGTCTCTTCCCTTGACCCACTCCGTTGTAAGAGACACGGCTCGTCTCTTCCCTTCAACCACTCCGTTGTAAGGCACGGCTCGTCTCTTCCCTTGACCCACTCCGTTGTAAGAGACACGACTCGTCTCTTCCCTTGACCCACTCCGTTGTAAGAGATACGACTCGTCTCTTCCCTTGACCCACTCCGTTGTAAGAGACACGACTCGTCTCTACCCTTGACCCACTCCGTTGTAAGAGACACGACTCGTCTCTTCCCTTGACCCACTCCGTTGTAAGAGACCCGACTCGTCTCTTCCCTTGACCCTCTCTGTTGTAATAGACCCCACTCGTCTCTTCCCTTGACCCTCTCTGTTGTAATAGACCCGACTCGTCTCTACCCTTGACCCACTCCGTTGTAAGAGACCCGACTCGTCTCTTCCCTTGACCCTCTCTGTTGTAATAGACACGAATCGTCTCTTCCCTTGACCCACTCCGTTGTAAGAGACACGACTCGTCTCTTCCCTTGACCCACTCCGTTGTAAGAGACCCGACTCGTCTCTTCCCTTGACCCTCTCTGTTGTAATAGACACGACTCGTCTCTTCCCTTGACCCACTCCGTTGTAAGAGACACGACTCGTCTCTTCCCTTGACCCACTCCGTTGTAAGAGACCTGACTCGTCTCTTCCCTTGACCCACTCCGTTGTAATAGACACGACTCGTCTCTACCATTGACCCACTCCGTTGTAAGAGACCCGACTCGTCTCTTCCCTTGACCCTCTCTGTTGTAATAGACACGACTCGTCTCTTCCCTTGACCCACTCCGTTGTAAGAGACACGACTCGTCTCTTCCCTTGACCCACTCCGTTGTAAGAGACACGGCTCGTCTCTTCCCTTGACCCACTCCATTGTAAGAGACACGACTCGTCTCTTCCCTTGACCCACTCCGTTGTAAGAGACACGACTCGTCTCTTCCCTTGAACCACTCCGTTGTAAGAGACACGACTCGTCTCTTCCCTTGACCCACTCCGTTGTAAGAGACACGACTCGTCTCTTCCCTTGACCCACTCCGTTGTAATAGACACGACTCGTCTCTTCCCTTGAACCACTCCGTTGTAAGAGACACGACTTGTCTCTTCCCTTGACCCACTCCGTTGTAAGAGACACGACTCGTCTCTTCCCTTGACCCACTCCGTTGTAAGAGACACGACTCGTCTCTTCCCTTGACCCACTCCGTTGTAAGACACGACTCGTCTCTTCCCTTGACCCACTCCGTTGTAAGACACGACTCGTCTCTTCCCTTGACCCACTCCGTTGTAAGAGACACGACTCGTCTCTTCCCTTGAACCACTCCGTTGTAAGAGACACGACTTCTCTCTTCCCTTGACCCACTCCGTTGTAAGAGACACGACTCGTCTCTTCCCTTGACCCACTCCGTTGCAAGACACGGCTCGTCTCTTCCCTTGACCCACTCCGTTGTAAGAGACACGACTCGTCTCTTCCCTTGACCCACTCCGTTGTAAGACACGACTCGTCTCTTCCCTTGACCCACTCCGTTGTAAGAGACACGACTCGTCTCTTCCCTTGACCCACTCCGTTGTAAGAGATACGACTCGTCTCTTCCCTTGACCCACTCCGTTGTAAACGACACGGCTCGTCTCTTCCCTTGACCCACTCCGTTGTAAGAGACACGACTCGTCTCTACCCTTGACCCACTCCGTTGTAAGAGACACGACTCGTCTCTTCCCTTGACCCACTCCGTTGTAAGACACGACTCGTCTCTTCCCTTGACCCACTCCGTTGTAAGAGACACGACTCGTCTCTTCCCTTGACCCTCTCTGTTGTAATAGACACGACTCGTCTCTTCCCTTGACCCACTCCGTTGTAAGAGACACGGCTCGTCTCTTCCCTTGACCCACTCCGTTGTAAGAGACACGGCTCGTCTCTTCCCTTGACCCACTCCGTTGTAAGAAACACGGCTCGTCTCTTCCCTTGACCCACTCCGTTGTAAGAGACACGGCTCGTCTCTTCCCTTGACCCACTCCGTTGTAAGAGACCTGACTCGTCTCTTCCCTTGACCCTCTCTGTTGTAATAGACACGACTCGTCTCTTCCCTTGACCCACTCCGTTGTAAGAGACACGACTCGTCTCTTCCCTTGACCCACTCCATTGTAAGAGACCTGACTCGTCTCTTCCCTTGACCCACTCCATTGTAAGAGACCTGACTCGTCTCTTCCCTTGAACCACTCCGTTGTAAGAGACACGACTCGTCTCTACCCTTGACCCACTCCGTTGTAAGAGACCTGACTCGTCTCTTCCCTTGAACCACTCCGTTGTAAGAGACCTGACTCGTCTCTTCCCTTGACCCTCTCTGTTGTAATAGACACGACTCGTCTCTTCCCTTGACCCACTCCGTTGTAAGAGACACGACTCGTCTCTTCCCTTGACCCACTCCGTTGTAAGACACGGCTCGTCTCTTCCCTTGACCCACTCCGTTGTAAGAGATACGGCTCGTCTCTTCCCTTGACCCGCTCCGTTGTAAGAGACACGACTCGTCTCTTCCCTTGACCCACTCCGTTGTAAGAGACACGACTCGTCTCTTCCCTTGACCCACTCCGTTGTAAGAGACACGACTCGTCTCTTCCCTTGACCCTCTCTGTTGTAATAGACACGACTCGTCTCTTCCCTTGACCCTCTCTGTTATAATAGACACGACTCGTCTCTTCCCTTGACCCACTCCGTTGTAAGACACGACTCGTCTCTTCCCTTGACCCACTCCGTTGTAAGACACGACTCGTCTCTTCCCTTAACCCACTCCGTTGTAAGACACGACTCGTCTCTTCCCTTGACCCACTCCGTTGTAAGACACGACTCGTCTCTTCCCTTGACCCACTCCGTTGTAAGACACGACTCGTCTCTTCCCTTGACCCACTCCGTTGTAAGAGACACGACTTGTCTCTTTCCTTGACCCACTCCGTTGTAAGAGACACGGCTCGTCTCTTCCCTTGACCCACTCCGTTGTAAGACACGGCTCGTCTCTTCCCTTGACCCACTCCGTTGTAAGAGACACGACTCGTCTCTACCCTTGACCCACTCCGTTGTAATAGACACGGCTCGTCTCTTCCCTTGACCCACTCCGTTGTAATAGACACGACTCGTCTCTTCCCTTGACACACTCCGTTGTAAGAGACACGACTCGTCTCTTCCCTTGACCCACTCCGTTGTAATAGACACGACTCGTCTCTTCCCTTGACCCACTCCGTTGTAAGAGACACGACTCGTCTCTTCCCTTGACCCACTCCGTTGTAAGAGACACGACTCGTCTCTTCCCTTGACCCACTCCGTTGTAAGAGACACGACTCGTCTCTACCCTTGACCCACTCCGTTGTAATAGACACGGCTCATCTCTTCCCTTGACCCACTCCGTTGTAATAGACACGACTCGTCTCTTCCCTTGACCCACTCCGTTGTAAGAGACACGACTCGTCTCTTCCATTGACCCACTCCGTTGTAATAGACACGACTCGTCTCTTCCCTTGACCCACTCCGTTGTAATAGACACGACTCGTCTCTTCCCTTGACCCACTCCGTTGTAATAGACACGACTCGTCTCTTCCCTTGACCCACTCCGTTGTAAGAGACACGACTCGTCTCTTCCCTTGAACCACTCACTCCCGACCGTATTCATAATCATCACTTACGCCACGCCACGAGACTGGCGCTAATAGTAAGTGGAAGATTTAGCGAGCGATTATCGGGTTCAAAATACACAAGTAGTCACCCAAGAAGTGGATTTTCTGAATTAAGAAGTTGCTAAAATTATATTGAAGAAGGTCTCTTAATCATGAACACCACCACAACGAGCTGGTGAGGGTAAGACGAAAATGCACTTTTTGTACGTAACTTACTAGGGGATTATGAATACGGCCCCTGGGGATTACAAAACGAGCCTAAACCAACACTCGTTTCTTTTAAATAAATGAACGCCCCAAAAACATGTTCAATATGCCTCAAGTGAGCCTGGTTGTAATTAAAACTGGGATTTTTACTTTGCTGAAACTTCAAAGCCACTATAAGCCGTCTCCCACCCCACATTCGGTACGCAATAAAAGAAAGGCATTGCATTGCACCTTATAATATTCACCTGCACGTATGGAGAGGTAAACTGAGCACACTTGAGACGGGTCCGCAGGCGAGCGGCGCACGCATCGCTGTCCAATCGACCTGGTCTGTCAACTACTCTCCCAAGATCTGCGATAAGAACAGCCAGACTCGTTGACATTTGGGTATCGTGCACCTGAGTAAATAGTCCATTGTTTTTACGTCAACTTCGATAAGTCAAATAAAAGACTTTCAGCTTGTTGTTTTTTTTTCTTTATGCGTACAGACAGATTACCGTGGATGGGCTGCTTTGTTTGCCGACTCTATAGTCCGTTTAATGATGGAATTTGCATAGCCAGCTCACCGATGGGTCGGCGGCTGTGGTCGTGGGGGGGGGGGGGGGTCCACGTGGATGCCGGGGCTCGCCGGGCAAACACGCCGCCCTCTGTGCACACGGCACTACCTACCAACAGTTCTTGGGTCTCACCGTCCTATGACGTCATCGATCCCATAACATCACCCATCCTATGACGTCAATTGCCTTTGACGTCGTCACCTGTCCTATAACTTTGTTCTATGACGTTGTCTTTCCTATGACGTCACATGTCCTATGACATCATCGGTCCCATGACGTCATCGGTCCAATGACGTCATCGCTCCCATGACGTCAGGGGCTAACATAGGCTTCACCCCACCCAACCAGGGGCTAACATAGGCTACACCCCACCCAACCAGGGGCTACCATAGCGGGCTACACCCCACCCAACCAGGGGCTAACATAGCGGGCTACACCCCACCCAACCAGGGGCTAACATAGGCTACACCCCACCCAACCAGGGGCTACCATAGCGGGCTACACCCCACCCAACCAGGGGCTAACATAGCGGGCTACACCCCACCCAACCAGGGGCTAACATAGCGGGTTTACACCCCACCCAGCTAGGGGCTAACATAGCGGGCTACACCTCACCCAACCAGAGGCTAACATAGCGGGCTACACCCCACCCAACCAGGGGCTAACATAGGCTGCACCCCACCCAACCAGGGGCTACCATAGCGGGCTACACCCCACCCAACCAGGGGCTAACATAGAGGGCTACACTCCACCCAACCAGGGGCTAACAGGCTGCACCCCACCCAACCAGGGGGTAACAGCGGGCTACACCCCACCCAACCAGGGGCTAACATAACGGGCTACACCCCACCCAACCAGGGGCTAACATAGAGGGCTACACCCCACCCAACCAGGGGCTAACATAGCGGGCTACACCCCACCCACCCAGGGGCTAGCATAGCGGGCTACACCCCACCCAACCAGGGGCTAACATAGCGGGCTACACCCCACCCAACCAGGGGCTAACATAGGCTACACCTCACCCAACCAGGGGCTAACATAGCGGGCTACACCTCACCCAACCAGGGGCTAACATAGCGGGCTACACCTCACCCAACCAGGGGCTAACTTAGCGGGCTACACCCCACCCAACCAGGGGCTAACATAGGCTACACCCCACCCAACCAGGGGCTAACATAGCGGGCTACACCCCACCCAACCAGGGGCTAACATAGCGGGCTACACCCCACCTAACCAGGGGCTAACATAGGCTACACCCCACAGTTGACTATTCCATGAAATGTATTCGCCACAAATTCGCTGGGTTATCGTCAGTGCTTCAAAATAACCTCCTCGCTATTTACATCGTCACAGTCTTTCAATGATATAATTGGCAATATAATGGTCAGGATTGGACGAGCTATTGAACCCCAACAACATAAAATGAAATAAAAGACTCTCCTCCGATTGGCGCCATTTACTGGCCAATCTGAACAATATTATCGGACACCCAACACGCCATCCGTGTGGTTTACGGAGGGCTTGCTTGACCCCTTTTCCATCCCGTCTAGCTGTTATGGCAATAATCGATTTCGTTTTCCCTTATATGGAATGTATTTTTGTTATTTAGGGGGTCCTTATTTTATTGTAACTGGAAACTTGGTTGGTTGGTTGGGCTTTGCTCGCTCGACAGCTGTGTCACTCTTGTTGCAATGTTCAATCCCCTCCGTCCACTCTTATAGAAATGATTAGCCTTCGTGTCTCCCCCCCCCCTTTGTTGGTCCAATATCCAACTACGCCCCCCCCCCTTTGTTGGTCCAATATTCAACTACGCCCCCCCCCCAACATCAACACCCACCCACCCTCCCTCATCCAACACGGCGCCCCAACATACACCCGACAAACCACGCACCCCCGAGCCCTAATCCCCACCGTAATCCCCACCCCAATCCCCACCCCAATCCCCATCCCTAGCCCCCACCCCAATACACATCCATTGACCCACCCTACCCCCCACCCCTGGCCCCCACCCAATCCACACCACAATCCCTACCTCAGTCCTACCCCAATACCCACCCCTTGCCCCACCCCTAGCCCCCATCCTTAGCCCCCATCGCTCGCCGACCCCCACACCCACCCCCACCCCCACACCACTCTATCTTAAGAGCCGTCACCCCCCCCCCCACACACACACCTCACCCCGGGCCTCACTGCCTCCCTGACTGACTGAACAGGGCTTCAATGAGCCCTGCTGGGTTGTCTGCTCCTGGACCATAAAGATTGCAACTCTGCGTGTAATTAACATTTCGCTTTTTGCCACCTGGGACCCAGTCACTTGATGCTGACCTTTTGTGTGTTTTTTTCGCCCCTGATTAAGTGAATGGGCGAAAGGCATGAGCTTTCGGCTCGGTGCTCTTAATAGCCCGCCACTGGTGGTGCCGATTAAACACACGTGGTCGCCTGGCCACCAACCAACAAGCATAGCGCCCCGGCAACAGTGTCGTCACAAAAGCAGTTGATGACGAAGTTGAATGAAGCCCGATGTAGATAACACGACACGAAATGTATCGTTTATTCTAAATGTTACATTTAATAAATCAATGCATTTAATGTTATACATTTATGTAGACCAGTTTTTCTGAAATCTGAGATTTCCTTATTAAAAATACAGCTATCATGAAAAGATATTGTGCTGTCTGTACATAACTAAATCAACACAAAACAATATCATTAAGGGTGAATAATGGTTTCAAAACAAAGTATATCCTTATTTTGTAGCTCTGCTTGCTAAAACGGAATATGATATCAGAAATCATTTTTTTGGTGGTAAATTTAAACTATTTTATCATCGAAATTGCAAATGGTCCGCGATGACCAGCAAAAATGTTGTCTGCCACATATTTCACACAATCTATTGTAAATTTGGACATTCATTGCTCAAAATTATCTATTAATGTAAACTTGCCTGAAGGTAGAATTAACAAATTAAGTATCAGGATTTCGGCACGTTGATCACTGGAGGTGCCTCGTTGGTTTAAACCTATTTATTTGAAGGGGATTCCCCAAATGTAACATGTTAATATCAGGGAGTCTCCTACAAAAACACAGACGACAGCTTGGTGGCTAGCATTTATGACGTCAGATGACGCATTGCTGACAACTACTGTCTGGGGTTCGTAGTGCTGCGCCGATTTTACGTGTATTTTGAAGCTAATTAAGACTATTCCGTTGAGGCAGATCTAGGCAGAATCTAGCTTAGAGAAAGCCAGCCGGCAGGGCGATTATGCGGAGCTGGGTGGGGGGGGGGGGATCTTCCCAGAGAAACTGCTGGTTTCACGTCTATTTGGTATTCGCTATGGCAGCTCATCTGTGATAATTCCAGGTCTGTAGTATAGTGAACAAGGGCAGCAGCCAAGCGTTGCCATTCCTCGTTGCCTTCACTGGCAAGGGGTTAGTTATATTTGTGTTATGTTCCCCGGCAGGTCATTGTGTAATATGACCCTATACGGGGCGGTAGTACTCTAGAACCGACTTCATATTTCGCCTGGATGATGTAGGGGCACGGTTCAGTGCCCCTGTGCTACAACTACCAAAGTTTTATAGTGAGGCTTGTGACTCGCTTTCAAGTAACACGTGCGCGTAATGGGTCGTTAGCTGTCTAGATACTCTCCCGGTCTGACTATTTTATTGGGTTATAAACAATTTTAGGGACGCCCGGCTTATATTATACCTGGATTTTAATCACAAAACTATTGTGTGACTCCGTTTGGAGGGGGGGAAGCGTGTTTCAAAGAAAAAAAAATGGCTGTTTGACTAAAGATTTATATCTTTTGTTCTGAAAACTTTGCATCTGTCCAACTCAATGGAAAATGGATAATCTGTTAAAGGATGACGTTAAACAATGTTTTAACACAGTTACATTGAAAGATTGAGCGTGCATATGATATGGCCTCTCTGCCAGCAAGCGTATGGGTTCAGTAATGTATTTGTTTTTCTCTTGCAGTGCAAAGGCAACCTCGTGCCACACACGCTACCCAAGGCCGTAGAATGCTGCGACGGGAGTCATCACTGCAACGCCAGATTGGAACCCATCTTGATATTTAAGTCGACCACAATACCGCCCGGTACGTACAAGTCTCAATGATCTTAGCATCAGTGGGGGTGTGGAAGAGGTAAATGGCGACACGCGACACAGGCAGATTTTAAAAATCGACAGTGACCCCCCGCCAAATTCCGATCTGAAAAAGCGACATGGACACAGATAGTGGCATGTTAAAAAAAACGACACTGAACTAATACGAAAAGCGGCACGTGAAAATTCGACAATCGACAGTGAGAATTTAAGGAACCACGACACAGGACACAGGACACTGGACCCCCACTTCCAGACCCCTATTAGTCCTATTGCATATGGATATATATATATGTGTTATGGTCTGACATAAGTTGTCGGGATAGGATAGGGTCACTGCCCAGTATCTATGTACACTGAAACTCTTACAATGACAAGGGTCACTGTGCCTTAAGGTTCTTTGCCAGTGCTCACCATATGCCGGACTGGTCGTAGCAGAGGATTTTTTTTCTTACAACAGGAATGGTGCCCACGTCCTACAATAAACACCAAAAGCCCCCCCCCCCCCCTGCGTTCATCCTCGTTGCTTAGATACCCCTGTTGTTAAGCAGGCGAGGTGTGATCTATGACCGGCCGACGAGGTGGTATCGGAACTTGTCCAGCGCCGGTTGTACTTTACGTGGCGCTGCGGAGGGAGGCGGTGGAGGTGTGTGGGGGTAGGGAAGGGGGCGGGGGGGGGGAGGGCGGCGTGAGTGGATCAGTACGTGTGTATTATTATCACGGAACCCCTTGTGGCGCCCCCTGTGGGTAGGTGGAGGAGTTGTTGAGGATCGCTTGGCAGCGCCCCCTCTCCGGAGACTTCCGTCAATGGATCAGGCGCGGTGCCGCGGCGGACCGCTTCCCTCAAGTCCACTTCACGCTGCAGGTGTGAGCGGGCGAGAACTGGGCCTCCCCCTCTGCTCCTCACTCCTCCCTCTCCCTCCCTCTCCCTCCCTCTCACTCTTGTTTCCACCCCTGAGAAGTACCTGGCATGGCTTGTTGGTGTAATGTCGCGCCGTGGCCCGTGGCAATGCTTTAATAGCGAGCTGATCGCCGCCCGTCGAGTGGATTCCCGCCGCGCGGTCTCCGCGGCGTCTCACGGTCCTTAAGTGCGCCATTTATAGACCCCTCGTGGTCCTTTATAGACCTCTCAAAGTCCTTTATAGACCTCTCAAAGTCCTTTATATACCTCGTGGTTCAAAATAGACCTCTCGTGGTCTTTTATGGACCTCGTGGTCCTTTATGGACCTCGTGGTCCTTTGTAGACCTCTCGGTGTCCTTTATAAACCTCGTGGTCCTATATAGACCTCTCGTGGTCCTATATAGACCTCATGCTCCGCTATAGACCTCTCGTGGTCCTTTATAGACCTCGTGGTCCTTTATAGACCCCTCGTGGTCCTTTATAGACCTCGTGGTCCGTTATATGCATCTCGTGGTCCTTAATAGACCTCGTGCTCCGTTATAGACCCCTCGTGGTCCTTTATAGACCCCTCGTGGTCCTTTATAGACCTCGTGGTCCTTTATAGACCTCGTGGTCCTTTATAGACCCCTCGTGGTCCTTTATAGACCTCGTGCTCCGTTATGGACACCTCGTGGTCCTTTATAGACCTTGGTCCTTTATAGACCTCGTGGTCCTTTATAGACCCCTCGTGGTCCTTTATAGACCCCTCGTGGTCCTTCCCCTCGTGGTCCTTTATAGATCTTATGGTCCCTTATAGACCTCGTGGTTCTTTATAAACCTCTCGTGGTCCTTTATAAACCTCTCGTGGTCATTTATAGACCTGTTGGTCCTTTATAGACCCCTCGTTGTTTTCTTTCTGTGACTTGAAGTTTGTTTTTTGCCGTAAGTAGTATTGTCAGGTGACTGTTTTTCTTGTCTTTTCCAGGGCATTCATCGCTGTACAGCAACAACACGACTCAGATTGCACTGCTCATCTCTGTCATCATCTGCCTCGTCGTCCTCATCGCCGTCGTGGCCTTCATCTACCTGAGGTAAGTGGTCATCACCTGTCATCATCTGCCTCGTCGTCCCTCATCGCCGTCGTGGCCTTCATCTACCTGAGGTAAGTGGTCATCACCTGTCATCATCTGCCTCGTCGTCCTCATCGCCGTCGTGGCCTTCATCTACCTGAGGTAAGTGGTCATCACCTGTCATCATCTGTCCTCATGGCCGTTCGCATGCAATGCTAGTGGGCCACATATGGCGGGATCTATGAAAGCTGCGCCATATGAGCTGCCACTGTTGTACTATGTGTACTGAGTTGCCGTTTAGCTACGCCCCGAGGTGCCAGGTAATGCCAGCGAGAGGGATAGGTTGAGGTGGGGAAGTGACAAGTAAAGTCCGGGGACTTTTGTGAAGTGTGGGGTAGAGGAGTATTGTGAAGCGACTTACCCGTATGTGATGGGAGGAGAAGGGAAGCGGGGGGCGGGGGGGGGGGGCAGGGGGGAAGGGGGGGGGAGGGGAGGGAGGGAGAAAGGTAGAAAGGTAATTCACAAGTGTTGAGGACTTGGCATTGAGCAGTGGGTCGTGGCGATACCACCGGCAGTGGAGTGGCGGGGGAGGGGTGGGTGGAAGTTTCTTCTCAGAAAGAGGCGTCGGGGGGATGGGTGGTGGGGGGGGGTGAAAGAGAGTGGACGGGAGGTTAAGATGCGGGGTTGGTCGAGAAGGGAGGGTGGTTGGTCGAGTACGGATGGTGATGTTATGACGGGGGAGAAAGAGGGAACGAAAAAAAGATTCTTGGGTGAGGCGGTCTATTGGGATGTGTAAGGATGTATTCGCTGGCAGGAGTAAGCGGTGGGCAGTGGCACTAGCTGCTCGACGGCAAAGCTCCGGTCACGACCAATGACGTCACTGCGGTGGGGAGTAGTTAACAAATAACGTAACATACAGGTAAAGAGGCACAACTGCTTAAAGTGAAGATATAAGGTCACGTGTGTGTGGACCTGGGTCGGTACAGGGGGGGGGGGGGGCGGGGGTAGCCCGCTGCGAGAATGGGGGGCCAGCAATGGGAGGGGGGATGTTGGGGTATCAGTGGCCAAGCAGAAGGTGTACGCCCAGCAGTATATCAGCCCGTGGCCGTGGCGGGCTGTGGCGAGTGAGTGAGTGACTAGGGGTCTGTTGCTGCTGTCTGGGGCGCCCACCGTCCGTCTCCCTCTCTCTCCCACTATCTCTCTCTCTCTCTCTCTCTGGCTCGCTCGCTGCCTCCTCCTCGTGGCACGGGGCTGCGCCACTCGCTTCCGGTACTCGCCCTGGAGTTTTCCGGTAGCGGGCTGATAGTGGCGCCCCTGCCGGCTCACTACTTAGATGAACACTTTTTCTTGGGTTGCGCTCAAAGACTGCGGAGTATGTACTGTGAGTGTTCTCACTCCGCCCCCGCCCCCACTCGCTGCCCGCATTGCGACAAAGCCCCCCCCCCCCTCCCAGTCCTCCTTCCCCCCCCCCCCCCATTTCTCGGGGTCTTTCGCTACGGCATGTCGGTCCGTCGGTCGGTCGCGGGATGTACAGCATGGCGGAACCGGAAATGCTTCCGTCAGGGAAATGCTCTTCGATCGCCACCAAATTACGGTACGAGCATTTCAGGCGCTCACCTGAACCCATCACCCCACTCCCTTCCAGTCCCAGCCCTCCGCGGACCCTCCCTACCCATCCCGGCCATCGCTGTCCCACCCTCGAGGCTTGGGGGGATGGGGAGGGGTTCAGGGGTCAGGCTCCTCGCAGACCGGTGTGTCGCCGTGACGGTGCGATCTCCATGGAAATAAACCGTCTTCCATGACGGCGGGTGGGGGAGGGTGGGGCGGCAGGGGGTTTGGGGTGGCAGAGATTCCCTGTAAGATCTGGTGGGGAATGGGTAACTCATCCGCGACCAACCCCCCCCCCCCCCACCCCACCCCACCCCGGCGGCCCGACCTGTATACGTTGTCAGAGCGTTCAGTGTCGGTGCTAGACACATTGGTAGGTACGCCACCGGTTGCTTCCCCCTCTCTCTCTCCCCGCTCTCTCCCCTCCATCCATGAGGAATGGTTCGCAGCTGCCAGCTTAGTTATATTGCCAACCAAAAGAATAACGCGTTAGGGATGGGTGCGCAAACAGGCCTCCAGAGGCGGTAGACACACGAACAGAAAGAAAATATCGGTATACCAACATAAGATAGCAACGATAAGATTATATACTGCAGTTTTCATGCTTAATGTTGTTCGGTATCTCTAATATCATTTCATCATTCGCAATGTCATTCCATTCCTGACAACTGCTTCCATATTTCTGATGGGGGTTTAGTTATACGGTTTTGCCATAAGTCGGTGTCATCAATTATATCTGCTTTGCTACCCATTGGTCGGTGTCATCGATTATATCTGCGTTGCTGGCCATAGGTCCGTGTCATCGATTATATCTGCTTTGCTACCCATTGGTCGGTGTCATCGATTATATCTGCGTTGCTGGCCATAGGTCCGTGTCATCGATTATATCTGCGTTGCTGGCCATAGGTCCGTGTCATCGATTATATCTGCTTTGCTAGCCATAGGTCATGTCATCGATTATATCTGCTTTGCTAGCCATAGGTCAGTGTCATCTAATATATCTGCTTTGCTAACCATTGGTCGGTGTCATCGATTATATCTGCTTTGCTGGCCATAGGTCATTGATTATATCTGCTTGCTGGACAGGTGGATGTCGTCGATTATATCTGCATTGCTGGCCATAGATCGGTGTCGTCGAGTTTATCTGCTTTGTGGCCC